>CAUYUJ010016214.1:30000-32500 GCA_963575745.1 Prorocentrum cordatum | reverse complement strand
AGCGGATTGCCCGTACATTTGGTTTGACTGCGGTGCTTTTCATGGGCCTCAATTTGTTTCCAGCCTGCAAGAAGTCGTTGTGGCACGAGGCATTTGGAGTATCTTGGGAGCGGGGCTTGTGGACACACAGATGGCTCGGGGGTGCCGCAGTCGCGTTCATGACGCTGCACATCCTGACGATGTTCTGTCGCTACGCCCAGTTGGGCAGCTTCCCATATGACGCAATTCACCTCCACCAGTTCTACCCGATCAACAAAAACGGAGTGCTCGTGGCGGGCCTTCCAGACTACGACAACTTCACGATCGGTACCCAGATGCTCGTGGCCTACCCAGCATTGTTCATATTCGGTGTGTTGCCGCTGTTCCGAAACAAGGGGTGGGAGATCTTCAAGTACACCCATTTCTTTTTTCTCGTATTGATTCCAGCAACCCTTCTGCATGCTGAGAGTTCTTGGTACTTCTTGATCGGTGGGGTTGCTTTCTACCTCGTAGATTGTGCGATGCGCTTCGTGGGCGTCACGTCACCCACAGCTGTCCTTCTCTCGGCCAAGACCTACGAGGCAGAGGGCGGAGTGGTGGAGCTCCAGATCAGCAAGTCACACCCCTACCCTGGGCAGTTTGCATGGGTAAATGTTCCTGCGGTCTCAACCTGGGAATGGCACCCCTTCTCACTGGCCAGCTCCCCGTCCGACGGCGTCTCGAAGATGTGCATCAAGAACATGGGCAGGGGCACCTTCACAGACAAGCTGTACCAGCTGGTTCGCGAGGGGGATCCCTCGGCGCTGACTGTGCAGCTGGATGGAGCTTATGGGCCGATGTTTGACCCGGCGGACCACGCGGCGTTTCTGCTCATCGGCGGGGGCATCGGCATCACGCAGGTCCACAGCACCCTGCGCACGTTCTCGCAGATGGCGGTGCGGCGCGAGCTGCCCGCCTCCCTGAAGATGGTGCGCCTGGTGTGGATCGTCAGGAGCCCCGAGCTCTTCCGGGTCCTCGACGACTCCATCGCGCAGTGCCTGCAGGCAGAGTACCCGGCCGGCTCCCCCAAGTTCTCGGTCACCTTCTATGCGACGGGCGGCGACCAGTCCACGGCGACCTTCGCGGCCCCGCTGAAGAAGGGGAGGCCCTCCTTCCCGCAGATCTACTCCGAGGCGGGGTGCGAGCTGAACCGAACGACGCTCTGGCGATTCCGTGGGCTCCCTGCGCTTTTTCGGCCTCGTTCTGCAGCAGGGGCGGAACGAAGACAGACCGAGGGACCACGGAAACCACATGTTTTTACCAGCTGAAGAAGCCCTGCGGCGAGGGGGGGGGAGGAAGGGGAGGAGGGGGAAACGCGGCGGCCCGACGCGCCGCCGCACCATGCACATGCACTGGCCTCAATCCGGGGGCCCCGGCCGCGCCCGCAGGGCCTCACGCCAATCAGCCTCGTCGCCGCCGGCGCGGACCGCGGGCAGCAGCAGCAGCAGCACGGCCGCGCGCGACGGAAACCATGCGAAAACGGAAAGGAGGAGGGAGGAGGGAGGAGGGAGGAGGGAGGAGGAGGAGGAGGAGGAGGAGGTCAGCTCGCGCCCTGCTCCGAGGCGGTGGGCGACCTGGAGGCCCTCCAGTCGAGCGCGGGCCCCGCTGGCACCATCTGCGTGCAGGCGTGCGGCCCTGCCGCCATGGTGTCAGCGGCGGAGGAGGCGGCCGCCGGCCACGCGCGCCTCGTCTTCGACGCCGCGGCGTTCCGGCTCTGAGCGCTGGCTGGCCTGCCCTTCCGGGCGTTGCCAGAGGTTCACCACCCACCAGGCCCAACCCGAAGGCCTCGATTAGCCCTCCATTTCCAGTGGGGGGGGGTCGGGGAACATTGAAAAAGCACATGGAACCCGTACCCCCCCGAACCCGAAATTCGGGTCAAATTCGGGTCTTCGGGTTGGGTTGTAGTCAGAAGTGCCCCTGGCCCAAGGTGCCCCCAGGATGTCCAAGGAGGCCCCCCCACCACGGCCTCCAGAGCACCCCTCGTGAGTCCCAGAGGGCCCCCCAGGGGCTCCAGGATGAACCGAGGAGCCTGGGGGCACCTCGGGCCAGGGCCACTGCTGGCAACACCCGAGCCTTCGCCGCCCGGGGCGAGCATCGGTCCGCAGCAGCGTCCGCGGCGCGGCAAGAAGCCCGCAGTCCGTGCTGACGGCGCCGCAGGTTCCAGCCATCGTGTGCGTATACAGGCGAGAGTGCAGTTTCTGAAGTGGTGAATGTTTCAGTCGCCAGTTGACGTGTAGATAGACTTATGTCGGGCCTGTCCCTCTAAAGGAGGAGTCTTCAAAAATAGCAAAGAATAGTCTGGGGAAGATCGTTTCTACTGTGTTGGAGCATTTTTGAATAGTTGTTGCGTATGTTTATTTGTTGCGCGGGACACGCCCGACCTAAAGATAGACAGAGGGGCCTGCATTGTTTCTCTCAGAGTGTCTCCAGCTTTGGCTGGCGCGCACTGCGCTCCAGCACAACTCGCTTGGTTTTCTGGGGA
>CAUYUJ010016214.1:0-25000 GCA_963575745.1 Prorocentrum cordatum | reverse complement strand
GGACCACGAACCGCAAGCTCGAGCCTTCCGCCCAAAGAGGCCGCCAGGAGGCCCCCAGGAGGCCCCTCAAGAGGCCCCAGGAGACCCCAGACGTCCAAGGACGCCCCCACGACGCTTCGCGTCACCAATTTCTTCTCACAACGATTCCTGGGTCTGTGACTCGACAGAACCTAAGCGCGCGCGAAGCGCGCGCGTGCTTCTAGTGTAAGTGTATGCGTGTGCGTGTGCGTGTTCGTGTGTGTGTGCGTATGCGTGTGCGTGTTCGTGCGTGTGCGCGTGTGCGTGTGTGTGTGTGTGCGTGTGTGTGTGTGCGTGTGTGCGTGTGTGTGTCTGAGGCCCCGCCTTCATGTGCCCTGTCTCCCTAAATAAACCTGTGCGTAGCCCGCCTAGCTTTTAGCGGAAGGGGTTCGCTCTCGCCCCGCAGATCAAAAAGTGTGTGTGTGTGTGCGTGCTTGCGTGCGTGTGTGTGTGTGTGTGTGTGTGTGCGTGTGTGTGTGTGTGTGTGTGTGTGTGCGGTGGCGTGTGCGTGTGCGTGTGGCGTGTTGTGTGTGTGTGCGTGCGTGCTGCGCGTGCGTGCGTGTGTGCGTGTGCTGTGCGTGTGCGTGTGCGTGTGCATGTGCTGTGCGTGTGCGTGTGCGTGTGCGTGTGCGTGTGCTGTGCGTGTTGTGTGTGTTTTTGTGTTGCGTGCGTGTGGTGTGCGTGTGCGTGTACGTGGCGTGTGTGCGTGCGTGTGTGTGTGTGTGAGTGCGTCGGCGTGCGTTGGCGGTGGCGTCCGTGCGAGTGTGCGTGTGCGTGTGCGTGTGCCTCTGTGTTGTCGTGAGTGTGTGTGGCGTGTGTGCCGTGGTGCGGGGTGCGTTGCGCGGTGTGTACGTCTCTGGCCATTCACGCTTGTGTGTGTGCCTATGTGCGTGTGTGTTGGCGTTGCGTGTGTGTGTGTGTGTGTTGTTCGTGTGTGTGTTTGTGTCGTGTGTGGCGTGCGGTGCGTGTGCGTGTTTGTCGTGCGTTTTGCGTGTGTGTGTGGTGTGTGCGTGCGTGCGTGTGTGTGTGTGTGTGATTGTGTGTGTGTGTCTGTGTGTGTGTCCGTGTGCGTGTGCGTTTGCGCGCGTGTGTGTACGTTTTCTGGCCAATTCGCACTTGTGTGTGTGCGCGTGTGTGTGCGCGCGCGTGTACGTTCTTTTGTCTCCGCTCGTGCACGCTGGCCAGCTCGTTCCTCGGTGCCCCCGTTTAGCTCCCATCGATGGTGCAGCCAACTCTGCCCCGCCGCCGACGGAACAAGCGTGCGTGTGTGTGTGCGTGTGTGTGTGTGGATGTGTGAGTGAATGTGTGTGTGATGGTGTGTGTGTGTGTCTTGGTGTGTGTGTGTGTGTGGTGTGTGTGTTGTGTGGGGTGGGTGCCCGATGATGTGGTCTTCTTCTTGCCGTCGTCTTGCTGGGAGTCCCCGACGTCCTCAGACATCCGATGTTTTGTTCTGTTCGAAGCGGGGTCCCCAGAAGTCCCGACCCAGTTTTCTGCTCTAGTTGGCTCCCAAGCTCGGCGAGGGCCCTCAGAGGCCGCAAGCTGTGAAAGAAGCCTCCGTCTTGCTTGTGTCAAGATGTCGGCTGTGCGGGGCCTGCAAATCCCCCGCGCGGCCCGCCTGGTCGCCGCGCCCCCCCCCCCCCGCGCAGCTTACAGCCAAGACGCTAAAGCAAGGACTACGGGAACGAACAGCGACATAAGCATACCAACTCGGAGGTCCGCGCGGATTTCTCGGATCGGCGCTGGACCCCCCTCCATGGCGCGCTCCGCGCGCCAGGGGCGGCGCCGGAGGCGCCGCCAGGGGGGCCCAGCGCTGACCCGAATATTTCACGCGGAGCTCAGAGTTTTTATGATTGTGTTTCGAGGCAGGGATTTTCACATGACCACCGCCTGGAGGATCAATTTTCGGGGACCTCGGCAGGCGGTGGATATGGACATATTCGGGTCCCCTGGGGCCAAAATATTTGTTTTCGCGACGCTATCCCCCATCACCGTCTGGAGATCTCGTGGTTGGGCCCGCCTGACCTACCGAGTGCCGGCGCTCTCAGACTGAATGATTGGAAAATGCAAAATTGCGGACACACAGAGGCGCGCACAGAGAGGCACACGACTGCAGCAGCCATCACATTCTTCCAGGCTCCGACAACCAAGTCAACCCCGTCCGCACGCGCCTCCGCCTCTGCGAAGGCGGCTCTGTGAGGGCGCCAGGACGTCGGTTCCCAGGCGGTGGATATGGATAAACCCCCGCCTCGCACAGCAGGGGCTCTGCTGTTCGGGCCGCCCCTTGGCCTCGCCGGTAGGGAACCGTTCCGTGGCCGAGGCGCTCCGTGGCCACCTCGGCCTCTCCGTCTTCTTTTTGTCCCCAGCGTGCCGTGCGGCAGCACGATGGCGGTGCGTTCTCGGCGCCACGGGGCGCTGGAGCCCGCCTCTCCTCCTCCTCCTCCTCCTCCTCCTCCTCCTCCTCCTCCTCCTCCTCCTCCTCCTCCTCCTCCTCCTCCTCCTCCTCCTATCCTTATTCCTTATTAGAATATACTCCTACTCCCCCCTCAGGCCGGCAGATAGCGGGCGCATCCGGGTGGTCCCATCATAACCTGTAAAAAACAAAACAAAATAAACATTTTTCTTATTTTTTCCTCTCGACATGGACGTCCTGTCGTCCACGGCGATAATCCATTGCAAAGAGCACACGCGCGCGTTCATGTCAGAATCCTACCGAACACCGTGTGTTTGCAAACATTTCAACATAAAAACATCAAAAATCAAATGTTTTTTTTTACAAAAAAAAATGTACACATTTCCCGCCCGGGCTCTCTTGCTGAAATCATAGGAAAACCATAGGAATCTTAAGAATTCTGTCAAATCCAGCGATTTCACGTCATCGCGCGGTGCACTCGCGATGCTCTGTCATGCACCCAGGCCGCGAATCCTGTGCAAAAAATACCACAAAGAGCACACTCGCGCGTTCATGTCAGAATCCTACCGAACACCGTGTGTTTGCAAGCATTTCAACATAAAAACATCAAAAACCCAATGCTTTTTCACAAAAATGCTTTGGGGTGTCCTGTCAGACCGTCGGGCTTCCTCCGGCCACCTCTGGCTTCCTGCGGTGTACCGGGCCATTCTCGACTCGTCTGGCAATGCGTGCGCGGCATTCAACACGCGCTCGCCAGTTCCCGTCGGCAACCGCCATCGCGGCCGCATCAGCTGTACCAAACCGGCTGGCCGGTGTGACTTCGGCCCCCAGTTGTGCCAGCTTTGCTTCTTATGTTGTGGGAGGGCGGGTGGGACTGGGCATGCCATGCTTGACTCGCTCGAGCTGGCTAGCTTGACTCCTACTCCTACTCCTACTCCTACTCCTACTCCTACTCCTACTCCTCCTCCTTCTCCTCCTCCTCCTCCTCCTCCTCCTCCTCCTCCTCCTCCTCCTCCTCCTCCTCCCTCGTGCGCGGAGCTCCCGCCGCGGGCCGTGCCCTTCATGGGATTCCCCCGCCGGCGGGCCCGAGGCGCAGGGCACGTCGGGCGCTGCGTCATGGGGGTGGAGGTGTGTGCGCTTCGGGCGTTGCGGAATGGGGGAGGGGGCAGATGGGGGGCTGAAGAAATTTGCACAGCAGGGGCCCTGAAGGGGCCCACAAGGGGCACGGAAGGTGCACGTTTCTTCGCCACCCCCCCTTGAATCGCCCCCCCCCCATGAGGCAACGCCCGCATTCTGCATGCAGCCCAGAGCGCCTGAGATCGACGAGCAAAAAACTGCATGAACTGAATTTCTCCGAGGTTCGCGCGGATTTTTCGGATCGGCGTTGAGCCCCCCCTGGCGGCTCCGCGCGCCAGGGAGGGGGGTCCAGCGCCGATCCGAGGAATCGGCGCGGAACTCCGAGAAATCATGTTCATGCCGTTTTCGCTACTTGCTAATCCATGAGAGGCCACCCAGCCGCCTCGATCCGGCGGGGAGTGCCGGAGGCACGAGGGCGGCTCCGTGCGCTCCCCTAGAGCTCCGACGATGTGACTTTGTTCCGTCCCAGCTGTTCTCCGTTCTCGGTCCCCGTGGCCCGTCATCAGGCCCCAGGACCACTCCACTACCACCTGGGGAAGGGGCCGGCACACTCCTGGGGGCTGCACGTCGGAAACGTCCTATCGTCGGATGCCTGGGCCAGCGGCCTAAGCAGGGCGTGCCCCTGCGGGGCACCAAGATCTCTCCGAGAATGTGCGTCTGTCTGTTTTTAGCATCCCTGTGTTTATCCTGACTTCGGCTTTCGGCTCGGACTGCGATGGGCCCGCCACGATCCGCGCCGCCGCCGCCGCAACCACCGGCGGGGTCATCGTCTTCGTCGCTTCGTCGTCGCCGCTGCGGCCGCGCGCAGGCAGCAGCCCGCAGCAGCTCTCCCTGGTGCCTTCCGCCTGGCTGGAAGCGTTCCTGCACGGGCAGGACCGCGGGGGGGGGCAGGAGGGGAGGAGGGCTCGGCGGTTCCAAGGTGGGGCTCTGAAAGACATGGCCCGAAGCAAAGGGGGAGGAGAGAGGGGGAGGAGGAGTAGGAGGGAGGAGGAGGAGGAGGAGGAGGAGAGGAGGAGGAGGAGAGGTGGAGGTGGAGGTGGAGGAGGGGGAGGGAGGAGGAGGAGGGGAGGAGGAGGGAGCAGGAGCAGGAGCAGAGGAGGAGATGAGGAGGAGGGGAGGAAGAGGAGGAGGAGAGAGGAGGAGAGGAACAGGAGAGGAGGGGAGGACGGAGCAGGAGCAGGAGCAGGAGCAGAGCAGGAGCAGGGAGGAGGAGGAGGACCAGCAGCAGCAGCAGCAGTAGCAGCAGCAGCAGGAGGAGGAGGAGGAGGAGAAGAAGAGGAGGAAGAGGAGGAGGAGGAGGAGGAGGAGGAGGAGGGGGGGGGGGAAGACAAGTTAGGTGCGCTCGCGTCAACATCTGACATCCTACCCCTCCCTCCCATCCCTTACCATGGCGCTGATTTTCTCTATCCGCGGACGCGTGTCGTAGCGGACCTGTGGCTCCGCGCGCGTGTGCCTAGTGGGTGGTGGTGCGCGTGCGTGCGTGCGCGTGTGCGTGGTTGTGGTTGTTGTGGTGGTGGTGTGTGTATGTGTGTGTGTGTGTGGGTGCGTGTGTGCGCGTGTGCTGTGGTGTGATGTGGTGTGACGTCTTGTTGGTTTGGTGGTGGGCCAGGTGCGTACGTGCGTGATGGCGGTGGTGGTGGTGGCGGCGGTGGTGTGTGTGTGTGTGTGTGTGTGAGTGTGTGTGTGTGTGTGTGTGCGCGTGTCTCTCTGTGTGTGTGCGTGTGTGTGTGTGTGCGTGTGTGTGTGTGTGTGTGTGTGCGTGTGTGTGTGTGTCTGTGTGTGTGTTTTCCATCTAGCATTCCCTGGCCATTATTGGCCATATCTCTTTTCTCCTGCCTCTTCGCCATCGCACATTCTGGCACGAGTCAGGCTCCGTGGGTTTAGGCTAGCGCTCAAAGCCCAATCAAGATTGGGTTGCACATCGGATGGGTCCACGGAGTCGCAGCGCAGTGTAACAATAACACATTTGTTATTGAGATTTCTCTGTGGCTTTCGCCTTGCCGTCGTACTTCCAAGAGTTGAACGTACCGGGTTCTTGGGCTGCAGATCTGAGCATTTCCAAATAACTACACTTCATAGTGTGACAGTGCTGGAGTGGAGCCACTGCCCAGGTTCAGTGGTGTACCGCAAGCGCTTCCAGTTCCTATTTCGACGGCTTATATTTTCAGGCCTCGAGGTGTGTCTCTGTTCCGTGTTTTCCATGTCCGAGGCTGGGCCGTCGCTACAGTCAAGTGGGGATGTTGTGGTTCGGCGCTTCCTCCGTGCACGCCATTCCCTCCTAGCACCGTCTGCGATCTCCATGGGCACCCGTGTGTTGGAGCAAGTTCGGGTTCTTACTTCTTGGATGCCCCCATTGCGTTCGACGGCTCTAGATTTTTCTCCTGATGTTCTTGACCCTGAATGCCCCGTCCAAAAGCTTCTAATTGGGACCTTGTTTCAATTGGTTGTGTCTACACCATCTGATCATATGTTTCTGGCCTTGGAGGTCCTGGAGTCGGAACTGTCTCGTTTATATTTTGGTTCTGGTGTATCCTTGGATCTTACTACCCATCGGATTCATTTGAGCGTTGTGGTGTCTTTGAGTATGCTACGGTTCCGTGAGCGTCTCACTGGTGGACGGAGGGTCCGAGAGCAAGTCCAGAAGGCACTACTTTGTCTCCCTGGGGACTTGGTGTGGGCTCTCAAGCGCAAGGGTCCAGCATCCTGGCTCCATTGCGCCGAGTTGCATGCCTGGTTTTCCCTGCAAGCACGTTGCATCCTCGCCCCTCCTGACGTACGAGGCCGTGCCTTTATCTACCAGTTGGGACTGCAGGGGTGTTACATCGGTCAGGGTTTACTCCAACGGCGTTCTTCTCTGGTGTCAGGTTCAGTCAGTCGCTGGCGTGAGCGCGCACGGTGCTTCTATCGCCTGCGAACTCAGCGTGGTTCTGTTCCTGATAGTGCACGTTATGGGGCTTTGCTGAGCTCTAATCGCACGTCTTTCCTCCCCATCGTGTTTATCACGCTCGCGTCTGTCAGGGAGGCGACGGCTTTGGAGTCCTCGTATATTGTTATCTCACGTCCTGCGGCCAATAACCTGTCCCCCAAACCCTCGTGGACTGGTAGTGGCAGAGTGGGTAAGTGTCCCCGCAGTCGCCGTGGCCGCCGTGCCCGACGACTGGACTCTGGCCTGGGTGGGGATCGATTTGAGCGTTCTCGTCTTTGGTTGGAAACCCGCCTGCACTCTTTACAGAGATCTTTTCTGGACAAACAATCTACTAGAGCTCGGCATCTGGAATGGACTCAGATTTTGCGAAAACATTACCTCGGGGTCTATGATGAGTTCATGCGACGCCAGATCATGCCGGGCCAGCCGTGTGGACCTGTGGACATTCGTACCCCATCCAATGGACTTCTCCTGGCGCGGTGGGTGGCGTGGAAACCCCGTGAAATTATATGGCAGGATGTGGTGGCACGTCGTCGGCTCGGGCTTGATAGTTTATACGCTCTCTGATTTCTTGCGGCTGCCTTACCATATCACTCACATCGTTCTGTCGTACGGGGTGCCCTAGCTGATTTTATGCGGCTCAACGACCTATGTCCGCCTGTCCCAGAATGTGTTCTAGTGGATGATGAGTGCGAAGCACAACTTATTCGAGGCTGGTTTCGGCAGGTTATTGGGAGACTAGCTTTGGTACGCCCAGCGTGGGCTAAGGCTGTTTCGGCGACTGTTTATGTCAACATACGCCCTGTCGTGTCCATCCAACGCCGCTGTGTGAATGTGTCTACCCAGATGAAATCGTTTGAGTTTGATCAGCTGTCTACGCTCGGGTTGGAAGATTTTCAGCACATCCATGAAGGCCGTGATCTGTTTCGGCCCCCGTGTAATGGTCGTCTCCCGTGGAAAGGCTCCGATGTCCTAACGTCCCACGAATCTTTGAGCCAGCAGTGCAGCAGGTGGTTGCACCGTCAGCGTATCCCTGATATCTTTGCTCTGCCTCTGCTCCGTGCACGCTCCGGGCTTATAAAAACAGCTTCGGGGACGCGAAGTTCGGCCCCTCCTTGTGCAGATACCTTACCCAGACGCACATCAACCGCGCGTGCAGCATTACCGTCCAGACGTACTACGACCGCGTGTGCAGCATTACCTTCCAGCTATTCGTTAACCGCGTGTGCAGCATCAGCGCCCTGTGGAGTACCCTCTCCCAGTCGGCCTTCCTCGGCAGGCAGTGGGTCTCCACGCAGGGTTGCGGCATCATTTGGATCAAGACATTCTCCTCGGACTTTCACTGCGAGGACGCCCAACCCGCCCCAAGAGGAGGCGCTCTCAGAGCTCTTTGTGCGGAGTTGGAGGCCCTCCCCCCAGCCACTGGGATTGCGGTTGAGGACGAGGATCCTCATACCTTGTGGGCGTTCGAGGTTGGGGCGATGGTGGTCCGTTGGCCTGGGGTCCTCTCTGCAGCCCCTGAGCGGTGGAGATTGTCAGCGGCCCCGTTATTGAGTATTTTGTCTTGGTATAGGCTATGCTATGATTGGACCATTCCAATTCGATGAGGGGGTGCCCTGGGAATGTCTCTGGTGCGAACCTCCCGTACGTGTACCCCACCATCAAACTCAAGTGCTTCAACACTGACGGATTTTTTTTTTAAAAAAAAAAGTGCAAAAAGCCAGGGCATTCTTGTGTCAGATATGTTTGTTCGTTTCTGAAGATGCCGTCTCGCCGACTCTATCGCCGCATTGCAAGGGCAGTCAACTGTTTGGTCGACCTTCTAACCCCTGGCTGGTCCTTGAAGGATCTCTCCGGGGCCCCTGAGGAGCTCTTGCAAAATTCTGACCTTCTTCGAGGTCCCATTCAAGATCCTCTTGGGAGATTCTGTTGCGCCAGCTGTCGATCGCCGATGACATACCCAGGTTTTGTGGTTGCGGATGCAGGTCAGGCATATGAGACGTTGAGTGACCCCGTGGTTTGGAGCTCTGTTCAGAACCTCTTTGATCGGGCCCATCGTGCTTTCAAGATGAAGACGATTTCGGTCCTGCACTCTCGCACGGCATCCGTGATTCTCGGAGGTCTGATGCATCGCCGTTATGTCGATCGTACTGTCTTCCTTTTTTCCTCCCCCCAGCGTTCGTCGGCTGGCTTCTTGGGTTTTTTAAGTACTTCACTCTGGGCAATGTTTCTCTGCACCAGGTATGTGGGGTTCCCATTGGTGGTCCGCTATCCCCATGTCTGCTCCATATTGTCCTGTCCCGAGCCGAACACTCTCGTGATGAGGTGGTGGCAACGGTTTCGGGATTTCATGGCCTCGAGGTATGTTGACGACGTACATATGTTCAGTTATCGGTTGTGCCGCACATGTTTGACACACATTTTGCATAGTACATATCGTGGTGTCACCAAGTTTGATCCCGACGACAAGTTTGAGGTTTTCAGATCTGGGGTTGTTTATAAATATCTCGACCTCTACCTGCACGCCAGCTTCGACGGCCTCAGGATAGAAATGCGGCACAGGAATGAGAAGTACGCCTTCACGGGCGAGCCGATATTCATGGACAAGCAGACTACCATACCGTTCCTTGGGGTACTCAAAACACGTCAGGTTCAGGAGATGCGGGGAGAGGCCAAGGGTCGCCTCCAGTCATGGCTTCGGGTTGAGCTTCACCCAGTCAATATGATTCTCCTAATCTCTGTGGATATGTTGACTTTATTCCGTCTTGGTTATCCAGTTAAGTATGTCTCAGCAGTGTGTAAGTGCCTGGCTCCTCCAGGCCCCTTGCGAGATCTGATCACCTCTAAGCACCTCATCCCTTCGGCCGACGCCATTGCGGCTCAGCTTGAATCGCGTGCCTCTCTTCTTCGGCAGCATCGGCTTAGAGGCCCACCGCCAGGTCTCGACAGCACGATGGGCAAGAAGCCGTTCCAACAGCCGCCCCAGCGTCCACGTCAGGACCATCGTGGCGGAGGAAGTCTCGGTGGCATGATGGCCAACTTCAACAATGTCATGGAGGACGTCCAGAGCTTCGGCGAGATGGCCTCCCTGGCGACGCAGATGGCGCAGGCCAAGCAAGCGCGCGAAAGCGCTGCTGAGCACGGCCCCGCCAAGGAGTTGGCCCAGGCGCCGGCGGCCGTGGTTCGACCTGCGGCCGCGGCGGCGCCGACCGACAGCCGGTTGGAGGGCACGGTGAAGCGCCTGGCGGAGTTCGCGCTGCCTGGCTCGGGGGTGTCTGGCCCTGCGGGCACAGACGACCCCGAGGTCAAGCGCCTGCGTGCCGATCTAGATGCGTTGACCAGCCGCGTGGACGCCCAGTCCAAGGGCATATCCGAGATCAAGGCGGTCAGCACCGAGAACCAGGTCGTATGCAAGCAGACCCAGCGCATGATGGCGAAGCTCATGGACAAGTTCGATCGTATCCAAGCCCCTGGTGGTGGCAGCCTTGGAGACCATGCAGTTCCCCCAGCGGAGGAGGGGGCTCACGACCCGTTCTTCCAGCAGCAGGTTCTCCTCGTGGCCTACGCGGGGGTAGCGACGTTCCTCGGTGTCCAGGGCAACGCGCAGTACAAGGGTATGAAGGAAGGTTACCCGAGGGATGGTATTCCGTACGTGACTTGGTGGGAGTCGGTTTCCAAGCTTAAGAGCTTGGACCAGTGGAGGAAGAAGTTGGTTTCTCTGGGTTCCGAGAATGAGGCCATCCAAGATCTGGATAAGGGTGGCATCGGGACCTACCTCTTTCGCTTTCTGACGGCCGACGGCGAGATTGCCGCCAATGCTTTACAGCCAGCCCCGTCTGCCGCCTGAGTGCCCTCCTCTGATGATGAACGTGCTGTGTACCTCCACATGCCCTCTTCTCGTAACTATGCTAAGAAGAAGCGGACTGTGCGCTCTTTGGACCACGCGAAGACGGATATTGATCTGTCTTTTGGGAGCGTGGTGAACTACCTGCATTCAATCATGATTGTAATGTGGTACGGGTGCCTCATTATGCTTCTTGGGATTCTCGTCATTGCGATTTGGCAGTCAGGCTTGCTGCTTGATTGGCTTCGCGTTCGTTTCTGGGAAACTGTTGATCACCTCGGGCTCGCACTAACCCGAGTCGTGGATCAGGTTCCCTATTGGCTTGGCAGTCGTATCCTGATGAATATTCTACGTGCACGTTGGTTTCAGGGCTTTCGTGACATTTTCGAACCCCCCATTCCCGAGGCTCCCAGCTCCGAGGATTTTAGACATAGCGTTGTGGACGGCGACCCGTCTTGCAGCGACCCCCCTTCTTTCGGGGATTGTGGCGACCTCTCGGACAGCCCTACAGGAGGGGCTGCTTTTCTAGCGACGTTTGCTGCAAGCATTCCAGCTCTTTCGCCGTTCAGAGTTATATTGCTGCGTAGACTGCCAGGCCTGCGGGGGATCGCTCGTTACTTGTGATGTGTGCCAGCACCAACACCACACCTTCAAGAATGGGGGACGAGGCGAATGAAGTCCTCTGATAGTCTTTTTTCCCACCCATCTTGTGGAGGTTGTGTGTGCGTTTTCCATCTAGCATTCCCTGGCCATTATTGGCCATATCTCTTTTCTCCTGCCTCTTCGCCATCGCACATTCTGGCACGAGTCAGGCTCCGTGGGTTTAGGCTAGCGCTCAAAGCCCAATCAAGATTGGGCTGCACATCGGATGGGTCCACGGAGTCGCAGCGCATTGTAAAAATAACACGTTTGTTATTGAGATTTCTCTGTGGCTTTCGCCTTGCCGTCGTACTTCCAAGAGTTGAACGTACCAGGGTCTTGGGCTGCAGATCTGAGCATTTCCAAATAACTACACTTCATAGTGTGTGTGTGTGTGTGTGTGTGCGTGCGTGCGTGCGTGCGTGCGTGCGTGCGTGCGTGTGTGTGTGTGTGTGTCTGTGTGTGCGCGCGTGTGATGAGGTGTGACGCGGTGTAGCGTGGTGGTGGTGGTGGGTGGGGTAGTGCGGTGGTGGTGGCGGTGCGCGGTGGTGGTGCGCGTGCGTGCGTGCGTGCGTTGGTGGGTGGAAGTGGCGGTGGGTGTGCGTGCGGCGGGGCGGGGCGTGGTGCGGCGCGGTGGTGGCGGGCGGATGGGCGCGCGAGAAAAAGGCCCGCGCTGGGGCGAGAACGCCATCCTGTACGTCGGAGGCAAAACACCGATCCGAAAATGAGGCCCACGCTGCAGCGGGAGCACGATCCGGAATGATTCGGGAGCAGAAATGAGGTCGGCGCCTCAGCGAGAGCAGCATTTTGGAAAACAACGCAGGCGAAAACCCAACTAAAAAAACAGTACGCGGGGGGGGGGGTCGGCTACTCCCAGCACGCCATCAGGGGAAGAGGGAGAGTAGTATTCATATTGAGTAATTGTGGAGCAGGAGGAAGAGGATCAGGAAGAGGAGGAGCAGGAGGAGCTGGAGGAGCAGGGGGAGGAGGAGGAAGAGAACCAGGAGCAGGAGGAGGAGGAGAAGGAGCAGGATGAGCAGGATGAGCAGGCGGAGCAGGAGCAGGAGAAAAACAAACATAACAAGAATAATAACAAGAAGAACACGAAAAATAATAATACGAAACATAAGAATAATCATACTAATACTAATAATAAGAAGAAGAGAAGGAGGAGGAGGAGGAGGAGGAGGAGGAGGATGAGATGAGGAGGAGGAGGAGGAGGAGGGAGAGGTGGTTAAGGAGGAGAAATATAAGATGAGGAGGAGGAGGAAGGAGGAGGAGGGAGGAGGAGGAAGGAGGAGGAGGGGAGGAGGAGAGAAGGCGGAGCAGGAGCAGGAGCAGGAAGCAGAGAAGCAGGAGGCAGGAGCAGGAGGAGGGAGGAGGAGGAGGAGGAGGAGGGGAATCGGAGGATAGAGGAAAGAAAAGAGAGAGGACGAGGAGAGGAGAGAGGAGGAGAGGAGTTGAGGAGAGAGGGGAGAGGAGAGAGGAGGAGAGGAAGAGAGGAGAGAGGATGAGAGGAGAGAGGAGAGAGGAGGAAGGAGGAGGAGGAGGAGGAGGAGGAGGAGGAGCAGGAGCAGCAGGAGCAGCAGGAGCAGGAGGAGGATGATCAGGAGGAGGATGAGAAGGATAACGAACAAAGAAGAACACTACAAGTACTATTAAGAATAATAAGCATACTAGGAGGAGATGGAGGAGGAGGAGGAGGAGGAGGAGGAGGAGGAGGAGGAGGAGGGGGAGGAGCGGGGAGGAGGAGGAGGAGTCGGGGGACGCGTAAAAAGGGGGGGGCAGCGAGGGCTGCCGAAAAGAGGGGCCCTCCCCAGGGCCCCGCGGGGGGCCCGCCTCGGGCCCGGAAGGGGGCCTTTTTTTGCCCGAAGAGGGCACGCTTCTCCTATTCACTCGCGCCCTACTCACTCGCGCCCTATTCACTTAGCCCCCCTCATTCTTATTCTTCTTCTTATTATTATGATGATGATTATTATTATTAGCATTAACATTATTATTACTATTATTATTAATACTATTATTATTATTATTATTATTATTATTATTATTATTATTATTATTATCATTATCATTATTATTCTCATTATTATTATTATTATTTTTATTATTATGAATATTCGTATTATTATTCGGGCCTTTCTAGCCCGAAAAGGGCACGCTTCTCCTATTCATTCGCGCCCTATTCACTCTAGCCCCCCTCATTTGTCGCCCCCTATTCACTCGCGCCCCAGGCCTGGGAGGTCCCCCCCTGAGGCCTCCAGGCGCCCCCCCTGCTGCGCCTGGGGAGGGCCCAGAGGCCCAGAGTGTCCGACGACCTCGCAGGAGGCACGCCCAGGACAGCTTCGGAGAGGAGGCGCCTCCGGGCCTCCTCCTCCTCCTCCTCCCTCTGGCAATCCGTCTCCGTCTCCTCCCCTCTGGCAATCCCTGTGGCAATCCTCCCTGTCGCCGGCCTCCGTCTCCTCCCCTCTGGCAATCCGCGATCCCATCTCCTGCTTCTGCAAAAATTAGCCTGACGAAGGGCCCAGCCAATGCAACTGCGAGTGCCGCATCGTGGGTACCGGTTTCGATGGAGCTCCCTATGGGGCCACGAAGCGTGCGAGGGGCGCGCCGAAATCGGTGGCGCGGACGCATGCGGACCCTGCCACTGGAGCCTTCGGTGGAGCTCCCTATGGGGTCACGGAACGCTGTCCTGGGTGGCGGTGATGCATGCGGACGCTGCCACTGGAGCCTTCGGTGGAGCTCCCTATGGGGCCACGAAACGCTGTCCTGGGTGGCGGTGACGCATGCGGACCCTGCCTTGGAGCCTTCGGTGGAGCTCCCTATGGGGCCACGAAGCGCTGTCCTGGGTGGCGGTGACGCATGCGGACGCAGCCACTGGGGCCTTCGGTGGAGCTCCCTATGGGGCCACGAACCGTGTGAGGGGTGTCCCGTAATGGTTGGCGGTGACGCATGAACACGCAGCCAGTGGGGCGTTCGGTGGAGCTCTGTATTGGGGCACGAACCGTGTGAAGGGTGTGCCGAATTGGGTCGCGGTGACGCATGCGAATGCAGCCACTGGGGCCTTCGGTGGAGCTCCCTATGGGGCCACGAACCGTGTGAGGGGTGTGCCGAACTGATGATGATGGTGATGATGATGACGATGATGATGGTGACGGTGATGCTGATGCTGAAGATGGGGAGAGGGAGGGGGGGCAGCGGGATGGCGCGGGCGCTGTCTGTTCAAAACGAGGACCCAACACCACAGGATGGTTGGGGGCAAAAGGTGGCGTGCCCAACCCTTTCCTAAACGCATGGCGACGATACCCAGAACCGCTCACTACGAGCGAACAGATTGAGGGACCCGCGGTGCGCGCGAGCACCCAGAAGTGACATCAGAGGAGCACGGCGGCGGGAGTGCGGGAGTAACGGCTGGGTCTGCGTGCGACGCCTCCATTCCGCTGGACCTCCCAGAAGCCCCATGGAGGTGGCGACAGGTGCGCATTGCCCACGCCCCCCACGGGAGCCGCGAGGTCTCGGCGAGGTATGCGTGGCACCCCACTCCGCCCAACTTGCCAGGAGCCCACGAAAGCTGCGGCCGTTTCGCAGCTGCCAGCCCCCCAGGGAGCCGCGAGGTCTCGGCTTGGTGTGCGTGGCACCCCACTCTTCCCTACCTCGCAGGTGCCAGCCCCCAGGGAGCCGCGAGGTCTCGGCTGGGTCCTCTTGGCCCCCCACTCCGCTGGATCTCCCAGGAGCCCACGAAAGTGGCGACAATTGCGCACTTCGCAGCCCCCCCAGGGAGCCGCGAGGTCTCGACGGGGTCCGTGTGACGACCGACTACGCTGAACAGCACAGGAGCCCACGAAAGTGGCGACAGCTTCACTCTTCGCAGACCCCCAGGGAGCCGCGAGGTCCCAATCGGATGCCCGTGTTCCCCTTTTCCGCTGGACTCCCCAGGAGAAGACAGTTTCACATTTCGCAGCTCCTCAGGGAGCCGCGAGGTCTCAACCTGGACCCCGTGACCTCCCATTACACGGGGTTCCCAGGAGCCCACGAATGTGGCGACAGTTTCACCCTTCGCAGCCCCCCAGGGAGCCGCGAGGTCCCAACGGGCTCCCCGTGCAGCCCCACTCCGCGGGACTTCCCAGGAGCCCACGAAAGTGGCGACAGGTGCACACTTCGCAGCCCCCCAAGGGAGCCGCGAGGTCTCAACCTGGATCCTCGTACAGCTCCATTCCGCATGGCGACCGACATCTACGCACTTCGCAGCACCCCAGCGAGCCGCGAGGTCCCAACTGGATCCCCATACCACTCCACGCGTGGGATCTCCCAGGAGCCCACGAAAGTGGCGACAGTTTCACCCTCTGCAGCCCCCCAGGGAGCCTCGAGGTCCCAACGGGATCCCCCTCCTGTAACTCCTCGCCGCGAAACCTCCCAGGAGCCCACGAAAGTGGCGACAGTCTCACACTTCGCAGACCGCCAGGGAGCCGCGAGGTCCCAACGGGATCCCCGTGTAACTCCACGCCGCGGGAACTCCCGTCGCCGCAACCCTCGCCGTGGCCGTCGCCGTCGCCGTTGTCGTCGCCGCCGCCTCGCCCTGCCGCGGGCGGTGCGCCCGCCGGCGAGGACGTCCGCGTGGCGGACCTCCTGGCCGGCGGCACGGTCCAGCCGCTGGCGCCCGTGCTGTACGGCCCGGCGCTGCTGCGCGGGCCGGGCGGCGAGGGCTTCGCCGTGGATCCGCTCGCGGTCGCCGCCGCCGTCCGGCGTCGCCCAGATCTCCGACGACGCGATTCCCTACCGTTTCCGAGGGCCATTCGATTGCAGTCGAACAATAGTCTGGGGAGTACTTTTTAGTTGTTTGCTAATTTGTGCTGGTATTTTTGGACTATGTTTCATGTTTTGTCCAAAATCAGTCTATAGGGGGACATGCCCGACCTAACCCTACCGCCGTTTCGCTACAATGATCTCACAGGGGTGGATAAGTGCCACCGATGGGGTCCCACGTGGAGAGCCCGAGGACATCCAGTCCGGCAGCCGTTGTGCTCTCGCCTCAATGTTTGCAACATGTTTGGTCCTGACGGTCGCGATTATTTTTATACACCACGGTGCACATGGACGTGCTCTCACGTTTTGCAGTTGCCTACTTCCCACTCATCGACCCGCCTGTTCACCTTTGTTGTTACAACGGTGTTTTATTTTGGCATTTTTGTTTAACTGGGGTGTCTTTCTCCGATTTCGGACCTCGGGGCCCACTATCGGGCCCCAGGGGCATCAAAAACGGACCCGGGGGGCGAAGAATTGTCCCAGGGAAATGGTTCGGGACCTCTGGGGCCGCGGCTTGAATACTTACGTCGGCGGTTGTCAGGGTCGTCCATCGTCCGTTGGTCGTCCCCGGATCAGTAGAGAAAGGGACACCGATACCGCTGCTCGTTCTGGAGAGCCCTCGTGACGACGGCTGGATTATCCTGGAAGTTCTGGTCAGAATGCACCCCGGGAGAGGTCTGGGGAGTAGCAGTATTGATATTTTTCTTGCACCCCCGCCAGACATCCAGCGCGTCGTAAAATAATGGCGCTTGGTTTTCTGGTTCTTTGGCATCCGGAGGTTTGTTTCAGGCTCCTGGACAGTCAATGAACGAGCCGTGATGAAAAAAACGTCCCAGGGAAGGGGTCCAGACGGCTTGGGGTCCAGACGGCTTGGGGTCCACGCATCGACAAAAATCGATGCGCCACATGTTTGGGTCTGTCGGCGTCGTCGTTGTCGCCGTCGTCGTTGTCGTCGTCGTCGTCGTCGGTCCACCGTCGCCGTCGTCCGTCGTCGTCCGTCGCCGTCGTCGTCGCCGCATCCGTTGTCGTCGTCGCCGCCGTCATTGTCGTCGTCGCCGTCTTCGGCGCTGCCTCTGATGGCTTTGGCTGCGAGCACACTTTGGGCTCGAAGGGCTGAGAGAGCGACGCAGCGTAGCACCTGTCGTCGCCGCCTGGACCGAGGATCGAGGCTCGTTCTTGCGCGTTTGCATGTTCAAGCACAGTCATGCAATATCGTGAAGTAGATTATGCAGAATTGTATCGTGTGTAACCGCGTCGAATGGCATCGCATCGTGACGCAGTAACATAATGTATTAAAATGGCCCACCAATGCGGATGCACCATTCAAATAAGCCATATACGATAATGCATCATTTGATGTTAGCCAGCGTGGGCCCCAACCAGTATGTCTAGCAATCTATATTATGCAAACGAGTTGGAGCAGAATGTGTGGGGCAAGCTCTGTGGTGTAATCTATGCCTTTGCACTCATGAAGCAATCTATGTAGATCTATGTGCTGCAATGTGTGTGGTGCAGTGTGTGGGGTGCAGGCTACGTGGTGCAATATCTGTGGTGCGGTCCACGTTGTGCAACCTATGTGACATATTTGTGTTGAAGAGCTTGGAGTTGTCGACTCCACTGCTCGCACAATCATCCCACCCACTCACCCGCAACTTGGTTTGCAAAACCCAGGCGGCGGCGTTTGCGACGAGTACGAGGCGTTGGCTGGTGCATCTCTGCGGCCGCGCTGGCGCACGCATGATTGCGCGCGCTGCGGTCAGCTAGTTGGCGCGACCGACGCGGCGCCGCGGTGGCTCTCACCGATGAGGACTTCCCTGCGCGTCTCACAGGCCGCGCTGCCGCGCAAGAACTCCACTGCGAGCCGGTGACCCGGGCGGGCGCAGTATCATTGCGACATCGACAACGGCGGAAACTAGGATGATGGCCATGGTGATGACGATGGCGACGGCAAAGCCAGACGGTGCCGATGCTGGTCACGCCGATGTCGATTATGGTGTCCACGCGTCGGCGATGAAGGTTTTGAATGGAGTTCGACATGCGCGCTCGGCCGACGCGCGCGAGCGGCCTTCACCGTATCATTTGACAAAGACCGCGCCCCTTTCCCAGCCAGCGCGCAAGGGCTTTCGAATGACTTCGACATGCGCGCGCAAGAGGCCCTCGCGATCACATTCGATGAACATGTTGAAAAATTGTACTTCGCAATATCGCCCGCACCGCGATGTTGAACACCCATGTTGCCAAAAAACTTGTCTTGATACCACCGCTATTGGTATTACTATTACTTCTACTACCATTACTACCACCGCTATTACCACCACTACTTCCACTACTACTACTACTACTACTACTACTACTACTGTTACTACTACGACCACTACTACTACTACTACTACTACTACTACTACTTCTACTACTACTACTACTACTACGACTATTATTACTACTAATACTACTACTACTACTACTACTACTACTACTACTGCTACTACTACCTACTACTACTACTTTTTACTAGCTACTAGTACTAGTACTAGTACTCAGGAGTTTACCCAGTACTACTACTACTACCACTACTACTACTACTACTACTACTACTTCTACTACTACTACTACTACTACTGCTACTACGACGACTTCTACTTCTACCACTACTACTACTATTACTACGACTACTGCTACTACTACTACGACGACTACTACTACTACTACAACAACTACTACTACTACTGTTCTTACCATCATTACTACTACTACTACTACTACTACTACTACTACTACTGCTACTACTACTACTACTACTACTACTACGGTTGCCATCACTACTACTAATACTGCTACTACGAGTACTACGCCTACTACTACTACTACTACTACTACTACGACTACTCACGACACTCACGACCTACTACTATTTCTACTTTCATTATTTTTACTATTACCACTACCTCTACGACTACTACTACTACTACTGCGACTACAACTACTACTTCTACTACGACTACTACGATTACTACCACCACTACTACTCCTACTACTACTACTACTACTACTACTACAGGTACGATTTCGATTACTATTACTGCTACTACTCCTACTACTACTCCACGATTACTATTACTACGACGACGACTACGGCTACGACTATCACCGCTACTTCCACCACTACTACTAGCATTTGTATTGCCACTCCCTCCACTGCTACTGCTACCACTACTGGTACTACTACTACTACCACTACTACTACTACTACTACTACTACTGTTACCACTACTGTTACTACTGCTAACACTGCCACTACTACTACTAGTACTACTACTACTACTATTACTATTACTTCTACTACCACTACTACCATTACTACCACCGCTATTACCACCACTACTTCCACCACTACTACTACTACTACTACTACTACTACTACTACTACTGTTACTACTACGACCACTACTACTACTACTACTATTACTACTACTAATACTGCTACTACTACTACTACTACTCTACTACTACTACTACTACTACTACTACTACTACTACTACGAATATTTTTACTACTATCACTACTAATACTACTACTACTACTACTACTACTACTACTACTGTTACCACTACTGTTACTACTGCTAGCACTGCCACTACTACTACTAGTACTACTACTACTATTATTATTATGACTACTACTACTACTACGACAACATCTTCTTCGACGACGATTACTACTACTACGACTACTACTACTACTACTTCTACGACTACTACCACTCCTACTACTACCACTAGGACGACTACCATTAGCTTGATAAGTACTACTGCTACGACTATGATTTCCTCTACACCTGCAGGAAAATCCGACTACTGCGCCCACTACGACTGCTACCACTACTGCTACTACTACTACTACTACGACTACTACTACGACTACTACTACGACTACGACGACGACTACTACTACTACTACTACTACTAATACGACCACTACTACTACGAATACTACTACTACTACTACTACTACGACTACTACTACTACTACTACTACTACTACTACTACTGCTACGACTATACTACTACTACTACTACTACTACCACTACCACTCGTACTACTATTACTACTACTACTACTACTACTACTACTACTACTACTACTACTATTGCTACTACTACCACGACTACTACCACTACTTCTAGTACTGCTACGACTACGCCAGCGACTACGACTACGACGGCTACGGCTACTATTGTTACCTCCTACTAATACTAAAGCTACTACTACTACTACTACTACTACTACTACTACTGCTGCTACGCTTACTACTTCTACGGCTGCAACTGCGACGATGACTATTACGACGGCGACTGCTACTACTACTACCACTACTACTGATAATACCACCACTGTTACTACCACTAAGAGTATTACTACTACTACTACTACTACTACTACGACTACTACGACTACTACCACTATATTATTACTACTACTACTACTACGACTACGGCTTATTACTACTCTTACTCTTACGACTACTACTGCTACTACTATTATTACGACGATTGCTACGACTACGACTAATATGATTACTACTTTGATGTCTACTACTGCTACTACGACTACGGCTACTACTACTACTACTACTACTACGACTACTACTACTACTACTACTACTACCACTACTACCACTCCTACCACTACTAAAACTACTACAAGTACTACTGCTACTACTACTACTACTACTACTACTACTACTACGACTAGCACTGCGATTACCATTACGTATCCCACTACTACTGATGCTACTATTACTGCTACTACTACTACTACTACTACTACTACTACTTCGACGACTACTACTACTACGACTACTACTACTATTACTACTACTACCACTACTACTACTACTACTACTACTACTACTACTACTTCGACTAATAATGCTACTACTACTACTACTACTGCTACGATTACTACTACTACTACTACTACTACTACTACTACTGCTACTACCACGACTAGTATTACGACAACTACTAGTGCTACTACTATTGCTACTGTTTCTGCCCCTGCAAGTATTTCTAGTACTACGACGGGCGGCACGGGAGGCGACGGGCGGCGACGGGCGACACGAACGGCGACTAGCTGCGATCACGCCGACTGGCGGCGACGGCAATGGTGAGCACGGGCGGCGACGGGCGGCAATCACCACTGCGGGTTGCGACGGCGACGGGCGGCACGGGCGGCGACGAGTGGCAATCACCCCGGGGTGGGTAACGCGAATTAGAACCCCTAAGTGTTGCAAGTATTGTTTGGGGAATGTCCACCCTACGTGCCACGCGCCTATACGCCGATTGAACCTCATAGTTGCCAGGCTCACTTGCTTGCACCTGGCCACGGCATTACAATATGATTGGAAGAAATGTGTTTTCAGCAGCCCTCACCACCTGCTTGTGCGAACGCGTTTCCTATCATCAGCGAGTACTTGGACCATTAAGAGTCAGGCTAAAATATTATGGTCCACGCGCATGGAACTGCAGTTGTAACATGTTCTATTGCTCGTGATCTTATCTGGGGTAATATGTGGTGACCAATTGTTCATATGGCGATTGTCGATTGGATTCGTGGCAGCGGTTGGAAACGAGGGTTTCAGGCCTGTCCAGAATTCCCTTGCCCTTTCGGCAGCCGAGTGTTGAGCCTCCATGCTGTCCTCTTTGCTACTTGAAGACGCTCGTTGGAGACTCCACAGGGTGCTGCCCAAAGAGTCCACAGACCCCACCCGAGCGGAGACACCTGACTCCTTGGAGCTCTTTGCTCCACACCTTCCCCCATTCACCCTCGTATCACTTGCCCCGTCCGAGCTCATTTGGTTTCTCCGCTCGAGCGCCCAGGCCCCAGGCCCCGCCGCCGCGATCCCTGACATTGCGAGATTGCCGCTTAAACACGCACGCCCCTCCGGGGTCACGTCGTCGTTTTTTATTCATTGTTTTGCCGATCGGCGCGGGCCCTTGCCCCCCTCCCATGGAGTAGACTTTGGCTGCTTTTGGCGCCTGTTTCGAGCAGGTGGAGTCTCTCCCCCATAGGCCGCACGGTTTCAAACAGTCGCATTAAGCAGAGGTCACGGGGCCAGACCCCTTCCCTTCCCCCTCCCTTGTCCGCCCAATGTCGAAACGCCGAATGTGAAGACGTTCGCCACCTTGCCGTCGCGCGCGCCTCGCCGGCTGCATGGGGGCCGCCCACAACAGAGTTTGTCTCGGCAGCGGCCCCTTTGAGGCCGCTGCGACCGGAGCTGCCGCAGCGGGCCGCCTCATCCGCCCGCCGCGACGACGACGACGACGACGACGACGACGACGACGACGACGACGACGATGACCACGACGACGACGACCCCTTCTCCCCCCCCTCCCCGCGGAGCCCTGCGAAGGGCAGTGCCTCTTCGCGTGAGGGAGTGGTGAAAAGAAGGCGGGCGCCCCCTTGCCTGACCGCCTGCTGGCCCCAGGTCGGCGGCGAGCGAGGGGGGCACAGTGGGAAGGAGAAGGCCCGCCCGCAGGGCGCCGGGGCTTCTCTCGGAAGCCCTCGATCGACTACACGTAAGAGGGACCCTTCGCCGGAGTGACCCTTGGTGCGGACCCATTGGGGTCCCCGATCGCCGAACGCGAGGCGGAAGTGGCGTCTTGCGCGCTTGTGTTTGGCCCCCCCGCGGCCCCCCAGACACCGCGCACCGAAGGTCACTCTTTACCAGGGTCGCTCTTACGTGTAGCCGACCCGAGGCCTTCGGAGGATTTTTTGTTGTTGCCTCTTCTGGAGGGGCTTCTGGGGCACTTCTCTCAGAAGGTTCGAGGCCGCACGCGCGCCCCTTCTGCCCCCCCCGGGACTTGCCGGCGGCCAAGGTCTGGACCGGCGAGGTGAAGCTGGTGCCGACGTCGGCGCTGGAAGCGGTCGGAGGGCGCGGCGGACTGGACCCCTCGCTGTTCTTCACGGCCGCCCGGGCCGTCCCGAATGCGCCCTGGGGTTTCTCTGGCGCGCGGCCGCCGCTTCGGTCCGGCGCGGCAGCCCAGGCCGCCCGCTGGGGGCCTGAGCAGATGAGGCTGGAGGGTCCCGCCGCATCGGCGACGCATTGGTCAAGCAGTGGCGAAGCGTCCTGGCTCGCCTATAGGCCACCAGAGAATGTTCAGAGAACCTGTTGCGGCTTGCACGATATATTCTTGAGTCACCTCTGGCTGAGACAGTATTGTTTTGACCATTCGGCTGTATGCTATAAGAACATTGGTTTTGTTCTCCGAACATTTGCTGGTCTAAGACCATGTCGTGGTAGGCCCATCGGAATGCAAGGGCGGTCGGTCCCTGCTCAAACTGGCGGTGCGGCACGATCTGAGGCCCGTCTTTTCCATCCCAGTGTTGCCGGTGCAGCGTCGGTGCAGCGCCATCCTCCGTCCCCATCTGCTGCTCCAGGCCTGGTGGGGAGGCGTCCAGGGCAAAGACTTCCAGTCAGCTTAGGATAATCAGTGGTTGCGATCTCTTGCTCGGCAGATGCCAGCGGCGTGAACACAGAACGACCGAGCTTTTGCTTGTCAGACGTTATCGGGGCACAAGTCGGGGCGGGTGGTTTGGGTGTTGGGAGGAATGCCCCAGGCCTCTGATGCCCCCAGCGCCTAAACCAATTTTGGAGCCTCGGGAGTATCTTCTGTCTGGGCTTCGTCTGGGGCCGCCAGGGGCTTTCTGGCAGCCCTGGAGACAAACTCGGGCCATAATCACTTTCGCTCGTTCTGCCTCCTCCTCCTCCTCCGGCTCCTCCTACTCTTCCTACTCCCCCCTCTCTCCCTCCCTCCCTCCCTCCTCCTCCCTCCCTCCTCCTCCCTCCCTCCTCCCTCCATCCACAATTACACAATCTGAATACTACTCTCCCCTCTCCCCTGATGACGTCCGGAAAATATCTGGCCCCCCTCCGCGTACTGTTTGCTTACAGGATTCCCGGGAAACGGGTGTCGCTTGTTTTTTTCAAAATGTTGTTCCCGCTGAAGCGCTGGCCTCGTTTTCGGGCGTCCGCTCGTTCGGAAGCGTGCTCCCGCTGCAGCGGTGGCCTCATTTCCGCGCTTCCGCTTGTTCCGAATCGTGCTCCCGCTGCAGCCCTGGCCTTCCCTCCAAATTGGCCCTAATCTACAAAATGGCCTCCCGAAAAAAAACACCGGAAGTGATTACACATTCCATGTCGATGTGTTAAATTTCTGGACCGCAGAAGCCCCCCACTTGGGGGCGTCGTCTTTTCAGAAATGATTAAGCGGGAGCCCCGTTTCTGCTTTGAGAAGGCGTTGTTGGAAGCCGAGCCAGCGGGTGCTCTCCATCAGCCTCGCCTTGCGTGGAGCTTTTTCGGGAGCCCAAGGAGCTAGACATGGAGCCACGACCCCAGACCGGAACAGACCTTTCGAAAACGATCAATTTCTGTTCCAACGGACCTGGCGCCATGCCATGAAATGTTGTGCGGTGTTGTGATCGTCGCCGCTGTGCGATGCCTTGCTTTGCGTTGCAATGCTTTGTGATGCAATGCTTCAGTGCGCAATGCCACGCCATGCTATCGCATGCTACGCTCTGCCGTGCTCTACTACGCCATGCAGAACCGTGCTCTACCATGCATCGCGTACACTCTCGCGATCATTGCCCTGTTCGACATCCGACTGTGCAAACAGAGAGGAGATCAAGGCCATGGTAAGGGATGGGAGGGACGGGTAGGACGTCAGATATGACGCGAGCGCACCTAGCTTGCTTGTCCTTCCTCCTCCCTCCCTCCTTCCCTACCTCCCTCCCTACCTCCTCCTTCTCCCTCGCACCGCGGCGCAGCGATCCCTTATCTACACCGCCGCCCCGCGCGCCGCGAGCGCGCCCCCGGCGGGAGGCGCGGGAACCCCCTTGGATTTCCGAGGCGCCTAGTTTCCATTTAGAGGGGGAGGAGAGGAGGGGCCACCTATCCATCCGTCGTCCTGGGGCTCGTAGAAGAAGGGGATACGGTATGGGTTGAGCGGCGGGGCCACTCCTTTTCTTCGCCCTCCTCCTCCACAATCCTCTCTTCCTCCTACTCCGCATCCATCTCCCTCATCCCTCCCTCCGTCCCTCCCTCTTCGCTCCTCCTCCTCCTCTCTGTTTTTTTCTCTTCTCCATCCCTTTTCCTTATGAGTAGCTCCTCCGTGTCGCACTCTAAAACGTGCCGATAGGGCTAGCCAGGCGCTTCGCTTGAAACTG
>CAUYUJ010016213.1:229271-290203 GCA_963575745.1 Prorocentrum cordatum | reverse complement strand
CGTCAGGGGAGGGAGCTCTTCCTCCCTCCTTCTGGGCCTCCCAGGTGAGGTCGCCTCCTCCTCCTCCTGCTCCTCCTCCTCCTCCTCCTCCTCCTCCCCATCCTCTTCATCCTCCTCCTCCGCCCCCTGGAGTAGATCGGGTCGGTGGATCGCGCCGCATCGCGGCTGCATCGGCTCGACGTGGAGCCCGATGTTCACACGCCGACGGCGCTGCTGGTGATCGCATGCTCGACGTCCTCCAACAAGGACTGGTCCAACACTTGGACCAGGCCTTGTTGGAGGACGTCGAGCATGCGGTCACCAAGATCAAGTGGAAGGCCAGTCGATTCGGAGGCCGGCCGTGGGTCAGCCCCTCCGCAGCGCCATCCGCACTTGCCGCCTCCCGCCGCCGTCGGGGGCGCGCTGTGCGAGCTTCCGACTTGATGAACCGAGTCGCGGAGGTCGCCATTTCAGGCGAGACCGGGGACGCTGGCGGCATGGTGCTCGATCAACTCATGACCCGTGTGAGCTCCGCCGCCGGATTGACTCTCGAGCCGACGCCTCCAGGGCAACACCCGCGCACAGGCCAATGGGTCCACCTGGCGTCCCGAGCTGAATCCGCTCCTCCAGGGCGCGCTCGTCTCTACCTCCACTCCACCAGCGAGGTGCAGAAGGTCTACACGGCCCTCCATGGGCAGGTCCTCCAGGTCGGCACGGACCACGGGAGCATCCAGAACGACCTGTTCGACTGCAGCTCGCTCTCGGGAAACGGCCCGCGGTGAGGGGCAGGGGCCGCCTCTCCCTGGACCACTCGCTAGCTATCGCGGCCGAGGCCGCCGGCATGGGAATTCAATGCTATTCTTCCTCAGGCACCTCCTGCTGGACTCTGGACGTCGCCTTTGACCTCCTTCCGACGTCTGTCGGCCCGGGCTCATCGCGCCGCGCTCCTACCAGCACGCGGAGTATTTCGAATTCATGTACTTCCTTTTCTTCACCTCGTACTACCCCGTCTTCTACTACGACGACCGAAAGATTTCCAACCACTCGATCCCGTTCTCCACGTCTCCCCGGATCGGCCGCGGGAACTCGCCGCGGGTTCCTTGCTTTCCCGCTTCATCTGCTCTGTCCACTTGGCCCTGTTCGCATCGACCAGAACCCTGGTGCTGCGCAGGCCGACGTCCCGTTTTCGCTGAGGATGCAGTTCGTGCTCCGCTCAGCTTTGGGCCACCCTCATGGCACAGCTCCAGCGCCTTCTGTGCCTCGTTCTTCGCCGGTGCCCCGCTCACGAAGGCGGACCGCCTATGCGGGCAGCCCGTTTCTCGGAGAGATCTCTGTGGTCACTTGGAATTGACAGGCGTCGTTTGCCTCCGACCCGTCAACTCATGACCACGCACGACGTTGGCCTCTGGACTGTGACGCACGGCACGCAGGGCAGTGGCGACACTTGGCGCAACCCGTCAGGATGTACGTCTTGGTGGTCACCAGGCGCTGTGGCGGGCAGCGCCGGCGTCGGTATCACTGTCAAGAGCACCCTCCTGGAGCAGTTCACCGCGCCTCACCGTTGGCGGATTCTTCATCACGGACGCGCCGCGGTTCTACAGCTTCGGGTCCGCTGGGGAATCTGGACCTCCTGGTTACCTACTTCCACACAGGCACGGTCTACCAGCACGACATCGACACAGCAGGGCTGTCTGATCTGGGTCGGACACCTTCCTGCGCGGAGTTGCGGGAGGCCGTCCGACGCCGACTCACGCACAGCATTTCCCCGAAGGACGAGGTTCTGACCGTTCTAGGCGGCGCTTTCAACTATGTCCAAGAGGCCCAAGATCGTCGCTGCGCCACCATTGCCGACGTGACGAGGGCGCGACCGGGCTGAGCAGACCAGTTGGCATCGTCTTCTGGAGATCCCGCGTGGGTTGCATGAGATGCACCAGCCGGACATAACCTACTCGTCTCCCATCTCGCGCTCTCGCCTGGACCGGGTGTACTGCAACCAAAAAATGTGGTGGAAGGTTTCGACCGGAAGATGGCATGCGCCCCGCTGGGCTGGCGCCCAGACCTCTCCCGTCACCGGGCGGTCAGTTTCCGCCGGGCGTTACCTCGACGCTCCTCAGGGGAAGTGGCGCCTCTTCCTGACCAGGTGGTGGATCATCCGGACTGGCCCCGGCGCGTCGCGTTTGCGTGGCACGAGTTGCTGACGGCCGAGGTGGACGCCTCTCCCATCAAGCAGCTGACGCTCCTGAAGACCGAAATGCGACAGGCAGCGCGCCACCTGAATCTTAATGCAGACACATCGGCATGCACACTTTCGTACGAAGACCGGCTCGGCGCCACCATGAAATTCCCCCGCGCTTCCGAGAAGGGGTCCGCGACGGGCGTCAGCCAGTGCATTGTCCGGCACCCTCTTCTTAAATATTTGGTGGACAATCCTTACAATTTCTCTTCGGGCATTGGGCGCAGACTCAGGTTGGTTCGTCTTCATGCAGCTGACCTTGCTCGCGACCACGCCATGGACGAATTGGGCCACTAACACTCGGACCTCCAGGACCTTTCACCAGAACAAGCCACGCAGTGTCGGCAACGCAACCATCGCCCACTCGCCCGCCTGGCGCCTGGACGCGGCTGCTCCCATTACGCCCTGAGTGACCGCTCAGGCCACATCAGCGCGGAGCCCATGCACGCCGCCCGCGCTCTGCGGGAGCACTGGTCACAGATCTTCCGTCGACGCAGCACCGACGGCACGTTGCGACAGGCGTGGCTGGCCGACGAGTTGCGGCATACCTCTGCAGAGCAGCGCCAGCACGTGCCGGGCGACGCGGTGCCGTTCGAGGTGTTTGACCAGGCGATCCGTTCGACTAAGAATAGTTCTCCTGGGCCGGATGGCATTCCATTCTGGGCATGGCGCCAGTTAGGGGATTTCGCAGCCCAGGCCCTCTACGACGCTTTCTTGGCGATAGTTGGCCCTTTTGGTCTCGACCTTCTCGCGGCATATTGGGACTCGTTCAGTGAGAGCTCGATGGTGTTCTTACCTAAGAAGCCGTCTGGCACCACGGCCGACGGCATCGAAAACTTCACGCCTGCGAACATGCGGCACCTCAAGATAACGAACACGGACAACCGCATCATCTCCAGTGCGGTTCGCGCGTGGATTGAACTTGCGATCGCACCAGGCACGTCGGACTCCCAGAGAGGCTTCCTACAAGGCGGTTCCATGCTGGCGAATTTGATCGACGTGGAAGAGGCGATGTTGCACCACTCCTTGGAATCGGACTCGGCGGCAGCAGTGTTCTTCTATTTCGAAGCGGCCTTCCCGAGTGTCAGCCAGCGGTTCCTCATGGACGCGCTGAAGGCCCGCGGTTGGACGCCGTGGATTTCTTACGCTCGCCCGGGCGATCTACCGCAACAATCGGTATCAGCTCGTTGTGCACGGGGCCGCCCCCGATGGCTTCGAGCCAATTGCAGGTGTTCGGCAAGGGTGCCCCCGGGCCCAATCCTGGAGCACGCGTTCGACGAGTACGAGCGCATAGCTGGCTTGCGCATGCACCGAGGTAAAACGGTTTGTGCCCCGCTCTCTTTGGATCCTCTCGATCAGGTCAGGGCCCGCCTGCACGCAGCGGCGCCGACATGGGGGGAGTTCGCCGTCCGCCGACACGCCGCGTACTTGGGCTTCGCGTTGGGCCCCGAGAGGGGAGTTGTCGTGGAATAGGCCACTGGAGAAGTTCCTCTCCAGGGCCAGGGTGCGGCGCGACATCGGGCGCGGTATGTTTGCACCATCATGGCGTACAGGGTCTACATTTCTCCGGTCCTGGGCTTCCTGTTGCAGCTGGACACGGCACCGTCAAATTGGAAATGGCATGAGCAAAGGGCGTGCTCGTTGTTGTTCCCAGGGCCTCGCTCTTGGACCTCGCCAGCAGCCTTGAGGAATTTGTTTTCCGCGGGATTCCCGACGCAGCTGCCAGGTGCATATGTTACGGCGTTGGCAACCAGATGCCGCGTGCACCGGTGGGAAGCCCGAGACGGTGGCGGATTGCAAATTTCACGCCGGATACGCTCGCTGCTCGCCTCGAAGCTGCGCTCGGACCACTTGCTCCGGATCGCGACATGGCCCGACGGGTACAAGGGCAATTTCATCATGAATCTGCACAACGCTCATGGGCACTAGAGGTACGCGCCGCTCGGGCGGGGTTGTCGGCCGAGACGTGGTTGCAAGGCTCCGCTGCGGAACCAGTATCTCGAGCACGGCGGCAGCAACGGTGCCGGGAAATCTTGACGACGCCAAGCCCTGAGAGCATCACCCTTCAGCTCTCCCGTTCCCTCTCCCGTTTTTCCCTTTCCGTTCTCCCCGGCCGCAGGGCGCTGCGAGTAGAGGCGGCGCTGCGAGGGCTTGCCGCGCTCGTGCCCCCTCGGGTCTGGGCTGCCGTGCACAGCATTACGCAACTGTTGGTGCACGGGCCGCCGCTTTCAGCGCCGGGCTCTTTGCCCCTTTGGATGTGGGCGGGGCGAGCACAGTCTGCAACATTTCGTACGTTGCCCGCGCCTTGCCGAACTCGGCGCCCGGCACCTCCATCTTCCTCTTCCTCCCCCCCTTGATCGTCTCTCCAGTTTTCTCGTGTTGACGCCGGCTTTCACAGATAGCACCTCCGACGTGCTGGCGTGCAGGGCGTTGTCCACGTACTGTACGCACGACACGGCACGACGGTTGATGCCTGCGGCGCCTGGTGGCAGTCCAGTCGCGAGGCGTGTGCAGCCCATCCACGTCTCGCGAGCATCGTGGCGGCAGCATGGCGCACCTAGCTCGGCGTTTTCCGCCGTTCCTGCCCTCCCTCCTCGTCCCGCCCTTCCTTTTTCCTCCTCCCGTTCTTTCCAATTTGCGCACGCTTTGCCATGCGTGTCAGAAACAAGGATGCCGCCACACAGTGTATGTGCATATTTTCGTCAGTTTTTTAAAGACTAGGTGCCCGCCCGGGAGGGACATTTTGTTAACCTCTGCTCGGGCCGCTGTGGGCAAATTGGTGTCGACCGAGTGCACCACCAGCTGGTCAATCCGTCGGTGTCGAAATTGTGTAGTGCATTTCCTTGGCTCACAATCCAGAGACGGTAGAACGCAGTCCCCGTTGTGGCATGAATCTCTGGCCTCATTTTTCATCGATTCTCTGGCGGGTCGGCCAGCCCTGGCCTGCGACCGATTAGATTGCCATGCAGACTTTTTGCGGGCTCGTTTGGCATCTTAGAGGCGACGTTGCTCACAAGTCGTGCAAATTCGATGGCATCGGGGGATCCCAGCCCGTCGATATATTATTCGCCAACGCTTATGAGAACAGCCCGCGTGACCAGTCGCGCGCACCCAGAGGGCAGTGACGTTCATCCAGTCGGCGCTGTGAGATAGTTGTTCGCCGATGTTTAGGTGAACAAGGTAGCTTCGCCACTGCTTAGGAGAACGACTTGCGTAAGCAGTCGGGCGCATCCGACAGGCAGCTTCGAAGTTGGTTGCTGCTTCGCTCGCTGCCTTTTCCGTGTCCGTCGAGTGCTCGGGTCGCAGCCCATCCCCTCTCGTCTCAATCCTCCCGCCCTTGCCTCCGGAGGCGGAACGCTGGCTTGCCCTGCTGGGGTGGGCCTGCTTTCCCTCTCCTCTGCCTGTCTCGTCCTCGCTCCCCCCCCCCGAATTCCGCCACTCGGAGCTCCAGACCTTGTCCGCGGAGGGCTGGTAGCCGGCGCTGCGTGCATAACCATGCGGCGGCTGCGGCTACGCCCCGTTCGTTTTCTTCTTCCCTTCTTCGCTGTTTCGGTCGTTCGTCTCTGCCGTCCTGCTCTGTTCCATCCTCTTCTTGCATGCCGCCTATTCTTACGTATGTGATAGGTGTCTGCTGCAGCCCCCCAGCGCGCCACTGTGATGTGGCTCTGCTTATTGTTGCATGTTTGGTTAGATCTTGGATGCGCGCAACGGCTCGCCTATGGCAGGTTGGTTCGAGCGTTGCTCCTTGAGTACTGGTTTGATCCTCCTCCGCCTCCTCCTTTTTTGTCCTCCCCTCCTCCCTCCTCCTCCTCCTCCCGCTTCTCCTTCTGTGTTGGCGAATATTGTTCGCTTGGAGTTGGGCTCCAAGAGCATGGCCAGACATTGGAGACGTCTCAGCCTCATCGGCACGCGAGGTCTTCGGTTCTGACCGCCTCGTCTCTCCTGCTCCTATTATGTCTCTTGTCGTTTGAGTTTGCGTGGTGGCTCACGGAGCTTAGACGCGTGTCAGGTCATTTCGGTTTCAACCATGTGCGATGTGCGGTTCAGGGCACGTCGTTGGATGTTAACTCGTCATTACCACCGGTCCCTATTAGAGGAACAAACAAAACAAAAAAAACAACAAAACAAAAACAAACAAAAAACGACGGCGCTGATGCATCGGCGATGCGGCGCGACCCTCCGACCCCGATCTCATCGGACCCCGTCTGGGAGGCCTCGTGACTCCTGCGCTGCTCGCCCGCAGCGGGCTTCTCTCCCCCCTCCCGCCTTCACATGAGGACGCCAGCCTCAAGGCGGGCCTGTCCCTCTACAGGGGGAATATTCAAAACTATGTTTAAAAGATAGTCTGGGTACTATTTTGGATTATGTTTGAGCATGTTAGGAGTATGTTTTGGGTGTTCTTAGTTTTTCGTCCAAAATCTCCCGGTAGGAGGACGGCCCGACTTAACGCCAGCCTGAGGCAGGAGCGGCAGGGGAGTGGGCTCAGCGTGCTGGCCCCTCCCCCAGTCGGCGGCGAGCCCGGGGGGACGTGAGGAGGGGCGGGCCTTCTCAGAAAGGCACGGCAGTCCCCGGGCCTTCTCTGAGGAGTTGTCCGAGCCCCTCCCCGAAAGCGCAGAGAACACCGCTCAGAGGGCTGGAGGGCTCCTGAGAAGCCCCGCCGCCTTCTGAGAAGGCCTCCTCCTCCCCCGGCCTTCTGAGAAGGCCTTCTGAGAAGGCCCCGCCGCCTCCTTCTGGTGCTGTCGCTTCCACTCATGGCCCCGCGCGGGGTGGCGGAGACTTCGATCATAAAAGGGTGCACCAAACATTGTTTGCAGAAGCCCCCTATATATATAAATATATGTACATATATATATATATATATACGTATAAATAACAAAAAAACAAACAAACAAACCAGAAACAAACACACAAAAAGAAACATAAAAAAGAATCATATATATATATATATACAAAAAAACAAAAGAACATAAAAAAACAAACAAACAAACAAAAAAAAACAAAAAAAACTCCTCTTCACCTCCCCCCCTCGCCCGCCGCCGACCCATCCCTCATTCCGACGACCGCGCCGCAGCCGCCGCCCCCTCCGGCGGCGGCGGCGGCGGGCGCGGCCAGCAGGACCGCCGGCTGGGCCCGCCGCCGCGCCCGACCCGCGCCCCCTCCTCCGACGGGCCCTGCAGGCCGCGGCCCTCCTGCCGCTGAGCATTTACCTCGTTTTATTCTCTCGCTCGGCCAGCCTCCGCCGCCCCCGCTTCCTCTCGCTCTACTTTTTTTGTTAAGAGTCCGCGGGTGCCAGGGTGTGCGAGGCGGTCAGGCGCGGGTCCGAGCGAGCGGTGGGCTGCCCCGGAAGCTAGCAGAGGCGCAGAGCGGAAGAGCAAGAGGCGAGAGAAAAAGACAAAGATCGGGTGTTGCTCAAGGTGCCCCTGGCCCAAGGTGCCCCCAGCTTTTCGCTCCATTTTGGAGCCCCTGGGGTCCTCTGGGCCTCGTGAGGGGCGCTCTGGAGGTCGTGGGGGGCTCCCTGGAAATCCTGGAGGCACCTTGGGCCAGGGGCACTTCTAGCAACACCCGAAAAGACGGAGCCTGATCAGACCATGTAGGTCGGCGCGGGAACGTCGGAGAAGGACCTGCAGCTGCGCACGAGCAGCGAAACACCAGGTGGAAGGCCGTCCTCTTGCTCTACAGACGGGGCGGGAAAGTTGTGCAGCAGTGCCCAGCCCCCACTCGAACGGGGCTTGAGTACTTGCGGGCGCTCAGGGAGGGTCGAGCGCCTGGCCATGCGAAGTTGGCCAGGAAGACGGACCTCCGCAGGTGACTGTTCGGAGCGGCGCACAGCGCATCGTCTTATCTGATCTTCCTCTGCCGTTCCCTCTGGCGAGCGACGGCAGTGGGCGGCCAGTCGGCGAAGGGCAGCAGAGCAGACCCGTGGGCGACCGGCCGGTCCAGAGGTGGCGTGAAGCTGCCTGTGCGGCAAGCCGTCGGCGCGGCTTGGGCCTGAGCAGCACGACGGCCTCCACCACCACGGAGAGGAGCCACACTTTGGTGGCCCCACTCTCGTCGGCCTAGCTTTGCCACCGCTTCCACCTCCCACCTCCTCCGAGTTGCGCAGGGCACGGCGGGTGCAGTGAGCAGCACGGCGGGCACCAGCAGCACGACGGATACCATGAGCAGCATGACGGCCTCCGCCACTGCGAAAAGGGCCACATGTTGTTGGCGCCGCTCTCATCGGCCTAACCTGCGACATCCGCCAGATCCCTGGCGCCAGCAGCGCAGTGGGGAGCAGAACGTCTCACGACGGAGTGCTACGTGGCCAAAGTTCTCGACAACAGCCCCGGACTCGGCACCAGCGGCACGGCCTCGCTGAGCGGCACGACCACGACCACCAGCCCTACCACGGATACGACGACCACCACAAACTCGAAAAGTGGCTCCGGGACCAGAGTCATGACAACGCTGAGCTGCACGACTACGACGACCAGCCGCCGGAAGGCTCAGACAGCTCCAATATCACCGACCCCATCCTCTGCAGCACTACCGGCCCCATCGTCTGCATCATCACCGACCCCATCGACTACATCAGCACCGACACCACCGACCGAATCACCATTTACTTTACCTACTACACCGCCATCTACCCCACCCACTCCCGCGAGGGCTCAATTCAGCGCATGACCCATGCGCAGGGCATTGCGCTGCTGGGTCCACGGCGCACCAGACTCCCATTACCCGTGCCCGTCACCTTGCAGCCTCCACCTGGCTTTGGCGCGGCTACCAGCAATATTTCAGGAGGAAAAGAAACACACAGACACAATTAATCCTCGAATTCCAAGAAAATATTGGAAAACATGGGAAGTGGGCGGGAAGACAGAAACCCAGAAAATATGGGAAAATATGGGGAATAGTTCTATTTGTGTGTATTTACTTGTGTGTCCTGGGGCCCCTTCAATATTGTGGCTCACCTCTACTTCGCCAACCGTGGCACCAGATCGATGGACAGGGAGGTCCAGAAACCAGTGCTGGGGTACGGCGACATGAGGGCTCGAGAGCAGCGCTCGGGCGTTTCCCTCCTTTCTCGGTCGTTCCCTCCTTTTCCAGCTCCTCCTCTTGTTCGCTGTGCTCCTGCTGCCTTCTAACTTGATGGGGGTCGACGACTGCGCTGTTTAGTTCGCCGCGCTGGTTGGGGTCGTGCGGACTCCGCGTCCGGCCCTTCATTTCCCCACCTAATCCGTGAATTGCTGTTTCTGTTTACCGCAGGGGGTGCAGGATTTGTCCGCCTCGGCCGGCGCCAACAGTAGGCGGCAGGTCAGTTTTAGGGGTACTGGCCTATCCTTGGTCTGAGGCCTGGCCCTTGTATTGCTTCCTCCTCGTCCTCTTTTCCGAACATGTTCATTACTAGCCATGCGCTCTTCGCCCAGGACGACGATGTTTTTGCGGCTCGCGGTAATTTCTCACTACTAGCCAGGCGCCCTTCGCAAGAGGACAGCGTTGCTGTTTCGGTTCAAAGTACAAAGTTCGTGGCGTCATCGCTGTTTGCGGTCGGTTGTTTGTTGAGGGGACAACGTGGAAACGACGAATGTGCGCGCTGGGGCAAAATCCCAATTTTTTTAACCACCACCCTTCCATCCTTGCACACTTCTACAAGTCGTTAAGGCGATTGTGCGCGGCGCTTTGGCAAGAGTCCCATGTTGAAGACCACCCCCCTTCCGTGCGTCTACCTCTTGCACGTGTTCAGTTTCAGGATCATAAGTGATGAAGAAGTCTGAGGCGGAACGCCCGGCCCGCCCTACCGACATCACCGGGGGGGAAACAAGGACGAGATATATACAGGGAAAATGGGCTGAGGAGGAGGAAGAGGAGGAGGAGAGGAGGAGGAAAAGAAGAAGAGGAGGAGGAGGAGGAGGAGGAGGGGAAGGAGGAGGAGGAGGGGGAGGAAACGGAGGAGGAGGAAGAGGAGGAGGAGGAGGAGGCGGAGGAGGAAGGGGGGGAGGAAAGAGGAGGTGCGACGCAGACATGAGCACAGCTAGTTAGCGTGCCCGATTGACTGACTGCGGCCACCTTTACCTCCAGATCTCCTAAGCGGGGTCCAAGCAGCTGGGGTCGGAAGATTGTGCCGCATCACCGATACATGGGCGATGCGGCTTGATGCAGCTCGCGGCGGGGCCAGGCGGCCCGCGTAAGCCGCGGCGTGAATGTGCTCTCGCTTCAGGCCATGTTCTCTGCCGGCCTCGATTGCCACAGGAAGGTTGGGACTTAGTGGTTCTTGGAAACGGCAGGGCAGCGTGAGAATTAAAGCGGTGAAAGGAAGCAGTTCGCCGAACGTGAAACAAACGGTTCCAGGATTGAAACTGGAGCTGGTACCAGACTCGGGGAAACGTAAGACTCGAGTAAGCGGGAACTCGGTTTTGCCGACGTTTTTTGACGAGCGCGTCCTGGATTTTGGCGGTCCAGTTTTCGTGGGATGTCTGCAGCGAGAGCCCTCGTCAAATTTCGGATTGGGTCTCGTCATTTCTATGATGGCCCCGTCGGGCCCAACCCGAGTCCCCCGTACCCGAGTCTTACGTCTCCCCGACAGACAGAAAAAAACGCCGACGGAACCAGAAAAAACACACGGCGAACCAGGGACAAAGCAGCAAAGCGAAAACGGAAAAAAGATGACCCTTCCGCATTTGGAACCATTGAGGGCTGAGAGGCGAGAGGAGGAGGAGGAGGAGGAGGATGCGGAGGCGGAGGAGGAGGAGGAGGGGGAGGAAGAGAGGGGGAGGAGGAGGAGAGAGACGAAGAAGAAGAAGAAGAAGAAGAAGAAGAGGAGGAGGAGGAGGAGGAGGAAGAGAGGAGGATCTGATCGTAACCCTTTGTGTCGCCCTCTCGGCACGACGCCTTCGGTGCGCTCGCACGGCCGAGCTGCGGCGCCAGGCTGCGGCCGCGAGCGAGCGGCACCCTCGGTGCGCTCGCGCTTGTGCGCGCGCGCGCGCGAGCGAGCGACGTCGCGCCGCTCGGCGATCCAGACGGGACCGACCTGGGCGAGCGGGGCCCAGGCGGAGGAGGCCGCGGTGGGTGCCAAGGGACCGTGGGCTCAGAAGTGGATGAGAAGTAGGGTGGTATCTGGCCGAGCCTGGCGCATGAGTGGGTTGCACATGCCCTGAGTGGCTTAAAGGAACTAGGCAACTCCGGCAAGTGGGCTCCGCCAGTTTCTCCCAGATCTGCGCCCCCCGTACGCTGCTTAGGGCACTCGCAACCCACTCTTAAGCTAGGTTCGGCCTGATACAACTGACCTCTCAGCATCCGTTTACAAACAAAAAAAAAAAAACACTCAGCAACCCCCGCGGTCATCCAAGGAAGAGGCTTTAGGGTAGAAGCACTCAGCAGATCCAGGCGTTGCTATGTTTTCCCGCTGGGCGTTGTTCGCCCGTCTTCGGCTGCAGGACCCTCATAGACCGATCTGGCTGGAAGAATGGCGTCGAAAGATCGCGTCTAGAGTTCTGGTCGCGATCTGCTGCGATGTTGCATTGTTTCCATCGTCGGATCTCAGAAGCGGCCCACCGCATGAGGCCCCCGCGCGCTTTTGTCCGGCCTTCCCGCCCCGGCAGTGGCGCCTGGATCGTGAGAAGGTTGGCCTGGGAGCTGCAGCCCTTGGCGTCGTAGCCTGCAGCCTGCACTGCCTGGCGCCTGCCCCTGTATCGAAAGTTGGCCATCGCAGGCCAGCCACAGTTGCTACCAGTCTGGTGGCTCCCCCGTACTCTGCACCTGGGAAGATGCCTGTCATACCTGCGCTGGCCGACTACGGCTCTAGGGGCGAGACGAGATTCTGGCTGGGAGGGGGGACGCTGCAAGGCACGCGCGCTGGAAGCATCCCAGCCAGAACGAGGGATGAAGAGGATCTCTTCCTCCACGTCATCTTGTCTCGTCGCTGTTCCTCTTTCCCCTCCTCCTCATCGACTCTACAGTATATATGATTATCTGTGGTTTGGTTTGGCCCCCTCCTCGCATCCGCCTCCCCCTCCTCCCCTCCATCATCAGCATCAGCATTAGCATCATCACAATCGGCATCATTTTCATTAGCATCATTGTCCAAATCATGATTATCACCCGCAGGATCATCATCAGCATCATCATTATCAGCATCAGCATCAGCAGCATCATCAGCATCATCAGCATCACCACCACAGCCACCATCAACACAAGCATCACCTCCATCTCAGCATCATCATCAGCAGCAGCATCATCAGCAGCAGCAGAATCATCATCATCACCATCACCATCACCATCACCAGCATCACCACCACCACCACCATCACCATCATCATCAGCAGCAGCAGCATCATCAGCATCATCAGCGCCATCAGCATCATCAACAATAGCAGCAGCATCCGTAGCCACTGTGGCTCATGCCTGGCTCGAAACCCCAGCTGGCTGGCGGTGCGGGCATGATGGCTGCGGGAGCCGCCACGTGCGTATGGCGATCGGGACGCTCGGCCGCCAGAAGGCAGCGGCGGGCGCGCGCGGTGGATTCGGCATGGCGCCTGGCTGGTCGCCGAGCTCGACGCCGCGCGCAACAAGACCGAGATCCTCGACGACCAGGTCGAGGCGCTGCTCGGCGAGCCTCTGGTGGGCTCGCGCCCGGCGGCTCGCGCCCCCGCCCTGCTCTGCGCTGCTGGCCGGGCGCACGCCGAGCGGCCTCGACCGCCCGCGGCGGGATGTCGCCCTGCGCGCGCTCGCGGAGGGCGTCTCGACGTCGCCGCGGCCGGGCCGGGCGAGCTCGAGCCGGCGCAGCGCAGGGCCCGCCTCGGGGCAGGCGCGGTCCTTGCGAGCGGCGCGGCGGAGCGGGTCGGCTTCGCCCAACGGCGCGGGGAGGTCGGCGGGATCGGTTGCGGCGACGGGCTTGCGCCGGGAGCGCGGCTCGGCCCGTGTGCCGAGGCGGTGGCTCTCGGGACTGGCCTGGCCGCGGGCTGGCGGCTGGCGGGGCAGACCGAGGCGTTCGCGGGGACGCTGAAGCGGCGGGAAGCCGAGGCGAGAGCCCAGTCGAACGTCGCCGGGGAGTCGGAAGAGTCGGACGATGTCGAGGTCGCGGAGATTGCGGCGGAGGTGCTGCACCAGGCCACGCATGCTGGTTCCCAGGAGACCGTCGGCATGATCGCGTCCGTCGACGGGGGTTCCGATGCCGATGCCATGCTCGAGGGGCCTGGGGGGCATCGTCGGTCCGCTTGGCGAGCACAACCGTTCGTGAGGCGACGTGCACGTCTGGATCGGGCGCCAGGCGGCCAGTTCCCAGCTGATGGGGTGCCCCCACCCCGCAGCTAAGGGCTCTGAAGGTGGCATGCGGGGCGTGGACCCGGCTGGTTCTGATGCTGCCACTGGACGCTTTCCTGTGCAGCCGTGGCTCCTGGAGTTCCCGCTACTGGCCAGCTCAGCTTTCCTAGTGGAGGTCGATCGTCAGGCGGCGGTTGCAGCCTCCTGGACGACCTTCGCGGGCGCCAGCGCGCGCCTGAAAGTGCTCCTCGGCGTGGCGGCCGAGCCTCAGTGGCGGAAGCGGTTCCTTGGGCTTGTGTGCGGCGCCGTGGTTCGTGCACTTGTCCGCGGAGATGAGGCTCGTGCGCGGCGCTGTACACGGCCACACGTCCGAGGAGCCCATCATCACATGTTAGTGTGTTGTGAGCATCGGTGGTGTGAAATGCCCTGGCGCGCATACTCTGTGCAGCTGCCTTTGGGGATTGCGAGATGCAGCGAGTGGCGCCCGAGGCGCTCAGGACCCATTCGTCCGCCAAGCGCGTCGCTTTTCATGCTCGTCTCGCCAGGCGGGCCCGAGGATCACGAATGCCTACGACGGGCGCTGCGATGTGAAGGAGTGTAGGACTCTCCGCTCGGAGCGCCCGGCGGGCCCAGGATCACGAATGCCTGCGCCGAGCCAGCAAGGGCCTTTTGGGCGCTGGCGCGCAGTTTGCCTTGGGTTTTCCTCAGGTTTCCCATGGGGAACCGAAGTCCAACGTGTGGAGAAGAGGGGCATCGTTCCTCATTTAGGTTTCCTTAGGTCAACGCCCCGACTGTATTCCGTCCAGATGTGAATATGAGCAGTATCGCCCGAGGCTGCGGCTTCGGGTATGCCACGGCGATTGGTGAGGGCCGACATGTTTGGCGTGTCCAGCCTGCGCTGCGCTAGCCTCGCTTATGCCACGGATCGTTGGCACGGTCTGCCGCTGCGCGCGAGGTGCCCAGGGGATGCGGTCGGGCGCGGCCAGCAGTGGAGGTTTCTCTCCAGACTGTCTCTGACGCACCGGATCATCATCAACACCAGCATCATCATCATCATCATCATCATCATCATCATCATCATCAACAACAGCAACAACAACATCAACATCAACATCATCATCAGGATCCTCACCATCGTCATCGCCATCACCATCATCGTGTCCCGCTTCCTCCTCCTTCCTCCTCCTCCTCCCTCCTCCTGCTCTTCTTCGCTCCGCCCTCCGCGCTTTTCCCTCCTCTCCGGCCTGGTTGGGGCCCTCCCCCTCCCCAGGTCGTCCCCGGCGCCGCGCTCGGCTCCCGCAAGAAGCTGCGCATGAACGAGCCCCTGATCGGCCCCAACGCGCAGCACTACTGCAAGGACCGCCGCCGGAAGAGGAGATTTCGAGGAGGAAGGCGGAGGAGCAGGAGGAGGAGGAGGAGGAGGAGGAGGAGGAGGAGTTGCAGGGAAAAGGGGGAAAAGGAAAGGTTGGGAGGGGGAGGGGGGCAAGGCCAAAGAGATAGGGAGGACGAGGAGGCAGATGAGGGAGAGCATGAGGAGGAGGAGGAGGAGGAGGAGGAGGAGCGGAGAAGACGAAGAACGGACGGGGGAGGGAAGAGGAGGAGAGGCAGGCGACGTGGACTGGAAGAGTCGCGCAACGTGGGCCCCGGAGCTCTCGACCTCATCCCCACAACAGTTCTTCGCCCCTGGTCGCTGTTCGTCGGTCCCCGAAGAAGTGGCCTCCAGATCTTTCTGGAGCCCTAATTCTCCGTTGCCCGTCATTGCCACGGTAGGCCAATACCCGACCGTCGGAAGCTGATAGGTCAGAAACTTGAATGATTCATCGCCAGCGAAGCTATGCGATTCGTTCGGTTATTATGGATCACCAAAGGACCAGGCGGAGCCTGGGCTGGTTCTGTAACTAACAAAGACCGGCCGTCACGGTATCTTCGGTCGGTGAGAGATTTGGATCGACACATCCATGGTCACCCCGCAAGAAAATCCAGTCTCATCCCCGACTCCACACCAAATCAGCTGTTCGAGTCGTGGCCACGAATGGCCGTCCCCGAAGCCCAAGGGAAACAAGACGCCTCAAATTTGGAGCTGCCTGGGGAGCCCTCTTACCGACTGCGCGACTCATTGACCAAACAATGTTTTGAACTAGGCAGCCTTGAAAATGGGCATATCACAGTTACGCCGATCTTAAGAAACATCTGTTCGCTTGCTTGCTTGGCCCTGGGTTTCTTCGGCACCTTCCCGCTGGTCTAGGTTTTTTCGGCGAGTCGTTTCTGAATCATCCCTCAGATCCGACATTGCAAACAAAATGTAAGATCGCGAAGAATCACGACCTGAGCCCTAGACCCTATCTTTCTGCTGCATGTTCGAGCCAGGTCAATCCCTGAGGATCCCGGGGCCCGAAACAAGGCAAATTCGCCCGTAATTCGAAAAATGCAACGCAGGGGTGATCATCGCCTGGGCTGTCAGGGCTCTAGATGCCCCAGGGAGGCGCACCTTGCTTTACAGTCGAGCATCTGACTAAGAAACCTCCTCCCGAAAAGCTGCGCCAGCGTTCCTTGGTCGATTTGCCGGAAAGCGGGCCCAGTTTCTTGAGCACGTGCGTCCAATATCGCTAAAGCGAACAATTGGTCCATATCTGTTTGGATAAATTTCTGGGAAGCTGGCCCAGGTGTCTTGAATGATATGTTTCTTGATCCTATTTACAGCTGTACACCCTTCATAGATTCATGAAAAAAGGCAGGGTATCCGATCAGAGCTTAAGCTTGCTTCTCAAAAATGAGAAAATCCGGAATCGGGGTAGAATACGGAGGACGACTCCGACGACAAACATGTGTTATGGTTTATGCATGCCCCAAACAGTGTCTGCATTTGGGGGGAGGTTATCTGTTGTCTGAGGATATGTGCCTGTGCGTCGGACTGGCGGCCATATTGTCGCCGTCGCCACCACGTCGCCGCCTCGTCGCCGCCCATCGTCTGGGCCTGTGCGTCGGTCTGGCGGCTATGTTGTCGCCGTCCTCGCCTCGTTGCCGCCCATCGTCTGAGCCTGTGCGTCGGTCTGGCGAATATGTTGTCGCCGTCGCCGCTGTTGCCGCTCGTCGTCGCCATTCGCTTGCACCACATTGATTGCACAACATACATTGTACCACATATATATATATATATATTTACATACATACATACATTGCAGCACATACATTGCGCCACGTAAATGGCACCACAACGATTGCATCTATTGCGCAACACAGCTTGCACAACATAGGTTGCGCCACATAGAGTGCACCTCATAGGTTGCCCCACATAGATTCTCCTTTCGCAAAAGAGAATAGACCGCTACCCCCCCGGCCCGACTTACGCTTCCCCCTGGGATAAGTATTTATATATATTGATATATATACATAATATATATATATATATATATTATATATATATATAAAAAAAAAAAATTCTGCACACCCGTCCATCCTAAATATGAAATCGTATCATCCCAGCTAGGCCAGGTCCCCCCCCTGAGGTTCCCTTGCCAAAAAAAAAGAATTATGCGGCGACATCTTGTGCTCTAACAGAAGACTTTTTCGCGAATCTCCTGCAAAAAATGAAACCAAGTGCACACGCGCGCGTCGTCGCGCGCGCATGCCGAAATCCTTCAAAAACCGTCGGTGCCGGAGGATTTCGCAATCGAGCTTCCAAAGAACGAACAAAAACACAGGGTTTCGCAACACTGATTTGCTAAAAAAGCTTCCGCGCGAGCTCTTGCGAAATCTTAAGAAAACCGTTGGTTTTTCAAGATTTTCACAAAATGCTACCAAACGGGCGTCGCGCGCGCGCATGTCGAAATCTGTCGAACGCCCTTGCGCGTGTGCCGTCGCGAGAACCCTCTGCAAAAAATGGGACAAAGTGCAGACGCGCGCGTCGTCGCGCGCGCACGCCGAAATCCTTCAAAACCCATCGGTTTCGGAAGGATTTCGAAATCGCGCGTCCAAAAAATCTACAAAAACCCAAGCTTTCGCCGCACGGATTTTCAACAAAAGCGTGCGCGCGCGCGCTCTTGCGTCGTCGTCGTCGTCGTCGCCGTCCTCCTTCCGCCCTCGTCGTCGTCGTCGTCGCCTACGTAGTCCTCTGTCTTTTCTCGTGTTCGTCGTCGTCGTCCTGTTTGGCGTCGTGGTCGTTTCCGTCGTCGTTGTCGCCGTGGTCGTCCTTCCTCCTCCTCCCACGTCGTCGTCGTCGTCCGTCGTCGGCGTCTCGTCGTCGTCCCTCCTATTTCGTCGCCGTCGTCGTCGTCGTTGTCGTTGTCGTCGTCTTCCCTCCTCCCTCGTCGATGCCGTCGTCGGCGTCGCCGTCCTTCCTCCTTCTTCGTCGTTCGCGTCGTCGCCGTCCTCCCTCCTCCCTCGTCGTTGTCGTCGTTGTCACCGTCGTCGTCCTCGCTCCTTCCTCGTTGTCTTCGTTGGCGACGTCGTCGTCGTCTTCATCGTCGTCGTCCGCGTCGGCGTCGTTGTCGTTTTCGTCGTCGTCATCGTCGTCGTCTTCGTCGTCACCGTCGTCGTCGTCGTCGTTGACGTCGTCGTCGTCGTCGGCGTCGGCGTCGTCGTCGTCGGCGTCGTCGTCGTCATCGTCGTTGTCGTTGTCATCGTCGTCGGCGTCGGCGTCGTCGTCGTCGTCGTCGGTGTCGTCGTCGTCGTCGTTGTCGGCGTCGTCGAAGTCGTTGGAGACGTCGTCGGTGTCGTCGTAGTCGTTGTCGGCGGCGTCGTCGCTGTCGCTGTCGTCGTCGGCGTCGCTGTTGTTGCCAAGTGCCATGTGGTACCCACCGTCACGGTCTTAAGAGATTTTGCAAACCAAGTTGCGGGTGGGTGGGTGGGATGTTTGCGCGAGCAGTGGAGTGAACAACTCACTGCGAACAGAAATTAATTGCACCACCTAGATTACACCAGATATATAGCATCACATATACTGCATTGCATATATCGCACATCATAGATCGCACGACATAGATTGCACAATATAGGTTCTCCTTTCTAAAAGGAGAATAGACTCTACCACCCCCCGGCGTTGTCCGTTCCCTTTTCGGGTGTGTAAATGATATGTGATTATGACCACATGTCCATCCGAAATATGAATTCACACTATCCCAGGAGGGCCGGTATCCCCCCTGAGGTTCCCTTCCAAAAAAAGAATTATGCGGCGACATCTTTTGCTCTAACAGAAGACTTTTTCGCGAGTCTCCTGCAAAAAATGAAACACAGTGCACACGCGCGCGTCGTCGCGCGCGCATGCCGAAATCCTTCAAAAACCGTCGGTGCCGGAAGGATTTCGCAATCGAGCTTCCAAAGAACAAACAAAAACACAGGGTTTCGCAACACTGATTTGCTAAAAAAGTTTCCGCGCGAGCTCTTGCGAAATCTTAAGAAAACCGTTGGTTTTTCAAGATTTTCACAAAATGCTACCAAACGGGCGTCGCGCGCGCATGTCGAAATCTGTCGAACGCCCTTGCGCGTGTGCCGTCGCGAGAACCCTCTGCAAAAAATGGGACGAAGTGCAGACGCGCGCGTCGTCGCGCGCGTATGCCGAAATCCTTCAAAACCCATCGGTTTCGGAAGGATTTCAAAATCGTGCGCACAAACAAACTACAAAAACATAGGGTTTCGCAACACGGATTTCAACAAAAGCGTGCGCGCGCGCTCTTGCGTCGTCGTCGTCGTCGCCGTCCTCCCTCCGCCCGCGTCGTCGTCGTCGTTGTCGCCTACGTCGTCCTCTGTCTTTCCTCGTGTTCGTCGTCGTCGTCCTGTTTGGCGTCGTGGTCGTTTCCGTCGTCGTTGTCGCCGTGGTCGTCCTTCCTCCTCCTCCCTCGTCGTCGTCGTCGTCCGTCGTCGGCGTCTCGTCGTCGTCCCTCCTATTTCGTCGTCGTCGTCATCGTTGTCGCCGTCGTCTTCCCTCCTCCCTCGTCGTTGTCCGTCGTCGTCGGCCTCCGCCGTCCTTTCCTCCCTTCTTCGTCGTTCGCGTCGTCGCCGTCCTCCCTCCTCCCTCGTCGTTGTCGTCGTTTGTCGTCGTTGTCGCGTCGTCGTCCTCCCTCCTCCCTCGTCGTCGTCTTCGTTGGCGACGTCGTTCGTCTTTCGTCGTCGTCGCGTCGGCGTCCGTCGTCGTCTTCGTCGTCGTCGTCGGCGTCGTGACGGCGTCATCTTCGTCGTCGGTGTCGTCGTTGTCGTCGTCGTCGCGTCGTCATCGTCGTCGTCGGCGTCGTCATCGTCGTCGTCGTTGTCATCGTCGTCGTCGTCGGCGTCGGTGTCGTCGTCGTGGTCGGTGTCGTCGTCGTCGTCGTCGTTGTCGGCGTCGTCGAAGTCGTTGGAGACGTCGTCGGTGTCGTCGTAGTCGTTGTCGGCGGTGTCGTCACCGTCGTTGTCGCTGTCGTCGTCGGCGTCGCTGTTCCTTGCTGCCCGCCATTTGGTACCCACCGTCACGGTCTTAAGAGATTTTGCAAACAGTTGCGGTGTGTGGGTGTGATGTTTCAAGAGCGTCGGATGTGTAAACTCATGGGTAAACATCAACTGCACAGCATAGATCGCACCACATATGTTGCGCTTCGTAGAGTACACCACGTAGATTTCTCCACACTGACCCGCATTGATGGCACAGCATAGATTGCTAGAAACACACTGTTTGGGGCCCACGCTGGCTAACACGTTTCTACTAAAACCTTTGCCATCGATTTTCCCGACCAGATTCACTAGTTCAGAACACAAGCCTTGACCCAATGTGGGCGATGGGTGGAAATGTGCAGAGACATGCTTGATGGGCTGCTTCGGCTGCCAGGGGATAGCGAATTGACGGGGTCCTGTAGCTTCGGAGAGGATTTGTAGCGCCTAACGGGGGTACCTGTAGTCCGAGGGGGGGTACCTGTCGTCCGGGGAGGGGTACCTGTAGTCCGGGGGGGGTACCTGCAATCGGGGGGGGGGTACCTGTAGTCCGGGGGGGTGTACGGAAGGGGTACTTGTAGTCCGGGGGGTACCAGTAGTCCGGGGACGCAGGACTAGTGAGGGACACAGAGTAAAAACCCCTTTTCTCACGGCCACTCGCAAAAACCGCCCGCCCCCTTTTGCAGCGACCGCGGTCGTCCGAGCAGGCCGCGCTGGACTCCAGCTGGATCGGGGTCGAGGGCCCCTACGTGCGGCGGCTCGAGCGGCAGCTGGCCGAGATCTGCGGCTGCTCCTCGGCGTGCGCGGTGCAGAGCGGCACGGCGGCGCTGTACGGGGCCATCAAGGCGCTGGGCGTTGCGGGCTCAGCGGGGCGGCCTCCACCTCGGGGGACGAGGGAGGAGGAGGAGGAGGAGGAGGGGGTAGAGGTAGGATGAGGAGGAGGAGGAGGAGGAGAGGAGAGGAAGGGATGAGGGGGAGGAGTGGGAGGGGGGAGAGGTGGGAGGAGAGGAGGAGGAGAGGAGGATGAGGGGAGGAGGAGGAGGAGAGGAGGAGGAGGAGAGGAGGGGGAGGAGGAGGAGGAGGAGGAGGAGGAGGAGGAGGAGGAGGAGGAGCACCAGTGTGAACTCAACACGCATCAGCGATGTTGCAGCAGACGCTCTCCCCAAGTTCCCTGTTCGCAGGCCCCTACAAGAATGTATCTTCATTGCGGGGAGTGGCCCATTAGAAGAGAAACGTCTGAGAGTCCTCAGCTGTGACAAAACACCACCCGTGAGATTTCATCACTGCGAATCAACGCAAGTGTTGCGTCCTGACAACCCTCAATCGTGCCAGAACACCACTCTTGGGATTTCACCCATGCGAATATTTGAAAATGCTGCAAACGTTTAACACGAATGCGCGCGGCGCTACGGCGACAGACACAAATTGAAAAGGAACAGCCCTCCACTCATGAAGATGTTACAATGTATTCCAGCGCATGCGCGTGGAGCTAAGTCGATAGCCACAGTTTTGAGAACGGCGTGCCGTCCATCTTTGAAACTGTTGCAAAAGCGTTCAAAGACGAATGTGCGCGGCGCGAAGGCACAAGCCACAGTTTAAACACGGGCCCGCCCTCCATATGTTCAGAACTGCTACACATGTTTGAGACGGATGTGCGCGCCGCCCCTGCGAGAGCCACACTGTGAAAGGGAGTTGCCCTTCATCCGCGAAGCAAGTGCAAACGTTTTGAGACGAACATGCGCGGCGCTACGGCGAGAGCCACACCTTGAAAACGGAAAGAGCGCGTTCTGTGGTCGCTTGGAGGGGGGAAGGGTTTGGAACCGGACCCACCCACCCGTCTCGTGACGAACGGGGGGGGGGATCGAACCCCGCCCCCCCTGCTTCCCCTCTCCTCGGGCCGGCGGTGCGCTTGGGTCGGCGGCGGCTGGCGACGGCGGCGGGGACGACGATTTCCATTTCTCGGCTGGCGCCGGCGCCTGCGGCGGCGGGCGGCGGTGGCGGGGAGCGTCGACGAGGACGACGGTGGTGGTGGCGCTGGTGGGTTGTGGTGGTGGTGGTGGCGGTGGTGGTGGTTGTAGTGGTGGTGGTGTGGTGGTTTGTTGTGGTGGTGGTGGTTGTGGCGGTGGGTGGCGGTGGTGGTTTGGTGGCGGTTTGGTGGTGGTTTGTGGTGGTGGTGGTGGTGGTGGTGGTGGTGGTGGTGGTGGGTCGTGGTGGTGGCGGTTTCGTGGTAGTGTGGTGGTGGTTTGTGGTGGTGGTGGTGGTGGGCTGTGGTTGTGGCGGTGGTTTGTGGTGGTGGCGGTGGGTTGTGGTTGTGGCGGTGGTTTGTGGGGGTGGTGCTTGTGGTGGTGGTGGTGGCGGTAGTGGTGGTAGTGGTGTGGTGGTTTGTTGTGGTGGTGGTGGGTTGTGCTGCTGGTAGTGGTGGTGGTTGTGGCGGTGGTGGTGGTGGTGTGGTAGATTGTGGTGGTGGTGGTAGTGGTGGTGGGTTTTTGTGGTGGTGGTGGTGATTGTAGTGGTGTGTGGTGGTGGTGTTGTGGTGGTGGTGTGGTGGTTTGCGGTGTATGGTGGTTTTGGGGTTGTGGTGGTGGCGGTGGTTTGTGCTCGTTTGTTGTGGTGGTGGTGGTTGTTGTGGTGGTGGTGGTGTGGTGGTTTGTGGTGGTTGCGGAGGGTTGTGCTGCTGGTAGTGGTGGTGGTTGTGGTGGTGGTGGTGTGGTAGATTGTGGTGATGGTAGTGGTGGTGGGTTTTTGTGGTGGTGGTGGTGGTGGTGATCGTGAGTTGCGGTGGTGGTTGTGGTGGTGGTAGTGGCTGTGGTGGTGGTGGTGGTTGTGTGGTGCTGTTGGTGGTGGTGGTGGTTCTGGTGGGTTGAGGCGGTGGTGGTGGTGGTGGTGGTAGTGGTGGTGGTGGTAGTGGTGGTAATCGTCGCTGCGCCCCCGCCTTCGCCGGCGCCAGCGCGGGCGCTGCTGGCCGCCGCCAGCGCCGGCGCCGAGGGGGGGGGTTGAAACCCCCCTCCCCTTTGGGAGGGGGCGGGGGGGTTTGAACCCCCCACCCCTTGGGCTGCCTTTGGTCATCGTCGCTGCGTCCCCGCCGTGGGTGCTGCTGGCGGCCGCCAGCGCCGGCGCCGGCGCCGAGAAGGGGGGGGTTTGACCCCCCCCCCTTGGGAGGGGGGGGGGAGGGGTTCGGGAGGGGGGGTTGGGGGGGAGCTGGTTTTGATCGACGGCGCCGAGTGTTGTGGGGGGGCCCACCTCCCCGGTTTGAAATGCGCCGCCGAATTTTCCCCGAGGCAAGCGCCCGTGAAACGCGTTCTCTCTGATAACGGCGTGTCCTCTATCTTCGAAGTTGCTGCGAACTGTTAAAACGAATGTGCGCGGAGCTACTGCAAAAAAATACAATTTTGAGCACGGCCGGTCTTCCATCTTCGAAGGTTTTGCCAAATGTCCCAACCATATTGTGGTGTTGGGTCTTCGTTTTGAAGAGAGGGCACCTCGCGTTCCTCCTACTCCTCTCCTCCTTCTGCCCCCTCCTACCTCCTTACATCCCTGCCTCTGCCCTCCGCATAAGTCAACGATGTCGGTACACCTATCATGTTTCGTGGCCCCATAGCGAGCTCCACCGATGGCCTCAGCGCTTGTTTTTGCGTGCGTCCACCGCACCCCTTTCGGCCCACGCCTCACACGCTTCGTGGCCCCATAAGGAGCTCCACCGGGGGCTCCACTGGCTGCGCTTGCATGCACCCACCTCACCGAGCACACGTTTCGTGGTCCCACAGGGAGCTCCACCGAGGGCTCCAGCGGTTGCGTTCGCATGCGCCCACCGCATCCATGTCAGCACACTCCACACGCTTCGTGGCCCCATAGGGAGGTCCACCGAAGGCCGAAGTGGTTGCGTCCGTATGCGCCCACCGCACCCATGTCGGCACACCCCATCACATGTTCCGTGACCCCACAGGGAGTTTCACCAAAGGCCCCGGTGGCACATCCCATCACGCGCTTCGTGGTCCCATCTGGAGCTCCACCGAGGGCTCCACTGGCTGCGTTCGCATGCGCACACCGCACCCATGTCGGCATACCCCACACACGCTTCGTGGCCCCATCGGGAGCCCAACCGAAGGCCCCAGCGGCTGCGCTCGAATGCGCCCACCGCACCCATTTCGGCACACCCCATCACACGCTTCGTGGCCCCATCGGGAGCTCCACCGAAGGCCCCAGCGGTTGTGTTCCCATGCGTCCACCGCACCCCTATCGGCACATTTTTCACACGTTGCGTGGACCATAGGAAGCTCCACCGAAGGCCCCAGCGGTTGCGTTCGCATGCGTCCACCGCACCGCACCCCGATTGGCACATCCTTGACACTTCGAGTGGCCCATAGGGAGCTCCACCGAAAGCCCGGGTAATTGCGCTCACATGCACCCACCGCGCCCACCGTTTCGTGGCCAAACAGGGAATTCAACAGAGGGCTCCAGCGGTTGCGCTCGCATGCGCCCCCCACCCCGGCATATTTCGGCGCACCCCTCCTCACACGCCTCGTGGTGCCATAGAGGGCGCCACCGAAGGCCCCAGTGGCTGCGCTTGCATGCGTCCGCCCCAGTCACGTTGGCACACCCCGCACACGCTTCGTGGTCCCATAGGGAGCGCCACCACAGGCCCCGATGGCGGTGTTCGCACGCGCTCACGCCGCCCATGTCAGTACACCCCGCACAGTATTCGCTTTCCCATGGGGAGCTCCACCGACGGCCCCAGTGGCAACGTTTCGCATGCGTCCGCCGCACTCATGCCGGCGCACCTCGCACACGCTTCGTGGCCCCATAGGGAGTTCCACCGAAGGCCCCAGCGGTTGTGCTCGAATGCGCCCACCGCACCCATTTCGGCACACCCCATCACACGCTTCTTGGCCCCATCGGGAGCTCCACCGAAGGCCCCAGCGGTTGTGTTCGCATGCGCCCACCGCACCCATTTCGGCACACCCCTTCACGGGCTTCGTGGCCCCATATGGGCGCTCCACCGAAAGCCCCAATGGCTGCGCTCGCATGCGCCCACCGCACCGAGCACACGCTTCGTGGCCCAAGAGGGAGCTCAACCGAAGACCGAAGGCCCCAGCGGCTGCGCTCGAATGCGCCCACCGCACCCATTTCGGCACACCCCATCACACGCTTCGTGGCCCCATCGGGAGGTCCACCGAAGGCCCCAGCGGTTGTGTTCGCATGCGCCCACCGCACCCATTTTGGCACACCCCATCACACGCTTCGTGGCCCCATAGGGAGCTCCACCGAAGGCCTCAGTGGCTGCGTTCGCACGCGCACACTTCACCCATGCCAGCCCACGCCTCACAGCTTCGTGGCCCCATAGGGAACTTCACCGAAGGCTCCAGTGGTTGCGTTCACATGCGCTCACCCACGCCCATTTCGGTACATTCCTCAATCGTTTCGTGGCCCCATCTGGGAAGCTCCACCAAAGACGATGTTCACAACTGCGACAATCACAACTGCATGTGTTTGGGTCCTTCGCAAGGCGAGTTTAAGACGGATGTGCGCGGCGCTGACGCGAGAGCCACATTTTGAAAATCACCCGCCCTCCATCCGTGGGGCTGCTGCAACTTACAAGCTTCAGGATCATAAGTGGCGAGGGAGTCTCAGGCGAAACGCCCAGCCCGCCCTTTGGACACGTGTGGGGGTGCGACAGAGAGAAGTTACCCATGAGGAAAATGAATGAATGGAAGAGGAGGAGGAGGAGGAGGAGGAGGTCACGCTTGCTAGCAGCCGAGTCTCTAACGTTTTGTTCGCCTCGCGCCGAGGCCCTACTGGCCCCTGGCTTCACTGGCGCTCCGCACTGGCCGGGCCAAGCTCGAAGTTCTCTTCGCCTCGCGCCTGGGCCCGTCTGGCCCGTGGCGGTAACAAGGCTTCGCCGGCGCTCCGCGCCGGCCAGGCTAAGCAGCCAGGACAGAGGCTCCCTACCTCTTCTCCTTAGATAGGAGAATGATGATGAAGAAGATGACGATGGTGATGGTGATGGTGATGGTGATGGTGATGGTGATGATGATGATGATGATGATGATGATGATGATGATGTTGATGATGATGATGGTGATGGTGATGGTGATGGTGATATGATGGTGATGATGATGATGGTGATGATGGTGATGGTGGTGATGATGGTGATGATGGTGATGATGATGATGAGGAGGAGGAGGAGGAGGATGATGCTGATGCTGATGATGGTGATGGTGATGGTGATGGTGATGGTGATGGTGATGGTGATGGTGATGGTGATGGTGATGGTGATGGTGATGGTGATGGTGATGATACTGATAATGATCATGATAGTGAAAATGAGGAGGAGGAGCACCAGAAGGAGGAGGAAGGCCAAGTGCTGGGCCTTTGGGGTATTGGTTGGCTCTGGAAGCCTCTGGGGGCCTCCGGAGGCTCCCGGGGACTTCCGGGGACCTCCAGAGGCTTCCAAAGTTCTCCAGAGGTCCTTGTCGTGGGGCGTCGCGTAATGACGGGGGCGATACATGGTTGGGCAGCGAGGGTTGCAGAAAAGGGGGAATTCTGAAGGCCCCTACAGGGGCCCCTGAAGGGCCATAAAGCGGGCCAGGGTCCCAAAGGTACACCTACAGTTTTCCGGCGTATTTGCTTTCACGATGTGAGGGGGGTCTGAAGTCGGGGGTCGAAAGGCGGCCTGCAGACCTGTCCAGGGGTGCGCTTTGGCCAAAATTTCGCGGCAAATCCAGCCGTGGCGACGAGAAGTCTCCACGAGGCCCAGGAAGGGTCCTAAACGCCCAAGAGCCTCGATCCGTCCCACCCCTAGCTGCCCTGATAAGTTCGATTTGGAATGCGAAGCGTACCGCGTCCAAAACGTCCGTGATAACACGCTCCGTGTTGGTTAGGCGCGTATTGGCCCACGTTTTAGCGAACGTATCGTGCCACACCTGCTTATGCAGTCTCCGTGCTGAGCTCCGTGTCGACACGCTACGGGCTGCGTGCTGCGCATCGGGGCGGCTTAGCTCAAGAGCCTTGATCCTTTTCCAGGATAGGAAGATCCCTGGTGGGATAGGAGGAGGAAAAGGAGGAGGAAGAGGAGGAGGAAGAGAGAGGAGAGAGGAGAGAGGACAGGGGGGGAGGAGGAATAGGGGGGAGGAGGAATAGGGAGGAATAGGGAGGAGGAGGAGGAGAACTCAGGCCCCCCCCCCGCGCCCCGCTCGGTCTGGGAGCGGCGGCACGAAGGTCTCCGATCCCTCGCACCACGTGCTGGTGCCGGCGTTCACCTGCGCGGCGTGCGCCGACGCTGTGGTGCACGCGGGCGGGCGCCCCGTGCCGATCGACTGCGAGATGGACCCCCGGGGGCCGTGCGAGGCCGCCCAGATGGGGGCCGATCTGGGGCGGCCTCGACGGGCTCTTGCAGTCCGACGAAGGGCCAAAATCGCCTTTTCCATAAAAGACCCGGATCACATGGAGGAGGAGGAGGAGGAGGAGGAGGAGGAGGAGGAGGAGGAGGAGGAGGAGGAGCAGCCGCTGGGATCAGCGGGCGGGTGCGTCTGGCGCCCCGTCCCGATCGACTGCGAGATGGACCCCCTGGGCGGTTCGAGGCCGCCCAAAGGGCCGATCTGGGGCGGCCTTGAACGGGTCTTGCAATCCGACGAAGCTTGGCATCGCTCGGGCACGAGGGCCATCGAGGAGCATCTTGGCTCATCTTGCGAGAAAGAAGAAGCACGCACGGAATCGCAAAAAGTGAACTGGGAATGGACGTCCGTGCGATGGCAAGCGAAGGGCCAGTCGCATTAAAAAAAATGGTCACATGCAGCCGCGGGGATCAGGGGTGGGCGCATCGGGCGCGAATACAGCCCAAGTGTAGCAACACTCGTTGGAACAGGAGTGGAAGCACGAGAAGTCTCCACCAACTGGGGTCGAAGTACGGTCAGCAACGTCAGCTGAGCCTGTCGCGCCGCCGGTTCGGGCGCACCGCGCTTCGGCGCGACAGGCTAGCCGCATCACCATGCCCAGGCGTCAGTGTCCCGAGCTCTTCCCAGCCTCCCGCCGCGCGAACTGGAGCGACAGGCCATCAGCTCCCAAGGCATAGCGCTCGAGCAGGGGATCGGCGACGGACTTGATTTACACCAAATGTGTTTCTCTCGTCGAACCCACGAGAAAATACGTAGAACAGTCCGTAGAACTACGGAGCATTCTACGTGTGTGTGTGTGTCGTAGATTCGACGGGAAATCAATTTTGGCATAAATCGATTCCGTAGTCGATCACCCTTTCGAAGCGTGTCGCTGGGGTCGCCGACGCGACACGCTTGGCAGTAGATCCTGACCGAGGAGATGGGGTCGGCGGATCGTGCCGCAGCGGCGATACACCGTCCACCTCGCGCTGGATGCATCAGCGATGCATGCGGCGCCAACCCCGACCTCCGGCCCCAACGCGGACCCCAGTCGGGCGGCCTCGGCTGTGGAGCTGGCTATAAACACAGACCCCAGACCCCCTCGGGTCGGGAAAGATCATGACGGCATATGTGGGGCTTGCCTTCGGGGATAAGAGGAGCTGTTCTCTCCTCCTCGGCGGGAGGCGGCGGAAGGTCGACGGAAGGCGGCGGAAGGCCAACGAGGCCGCCTCCGCTGGCCGAAGCTCGGCGGAAGCTGGCGGAAGCAAAAGTCGGCCTCCCAAGAGATGACATCATTTTTGGGTTCGGGGTCTCCGGAATCGGCCATTCGTTTGCGTTTTGCGCCCTCGGAGGGCCCTTACCACGCCCCTGGGCCCCCCGGGAAGCCTCGGCGGCTCAAGGACGCTTCTCGCACAGGCGAGCGCGGGGTCGCAAGTCCCCACCGGGCGGGCTTGTACCACTCTACTCCCGCCATGGCGATGTCGCCCTGGGCGTGAAGGAGCTGGAGAGGGGGAGCTCACCGCTGGCGCCTGCGAGGCGAGCGCTGCTCGGCTGCCCGACCGAGCTGGACCGCAACCCTCCGTCCAACCAAGTGGACTGGCTGCGGGAGCCAGGGCTAATGGGCGGCAAAAGGGCCTGGAGGCGCGCGGCGCGGCTGGTTGTAGTGGCAGGGAGCTGCTAGTATCGAGGCCAGCTTCTCACACGTCCCATGGTTGCCCACGCCGCTCAGTGCAATAGGCCGCATCATCACCGAGCAGCTGAGCTTACCCCTCCACCAGCACGGCCTCAACGAACACAAGTTTCGTCTCATCCTCATGTGGTGAAAACTTGGAGCTACAGCACCGAGTCTTTGATTTCCATAGATCGCATGGGTGAGCTCTTGCGGGTTGCCGAGGACAACCAGATCGCCATTGTCTGCTTTCAGAGTACGCTCATGAGCGGTACTACCCCATGGAACAGTGCTGGCTTCAGAATATATCTTACCCCACGGACATCCACACGAGCAAAGGATGGATGTTTGACCGCTCCCAATCTCTACCGTTTCAACCCGCTTGAGGTCCGCTGCGTACATGAATGGTTCCCTGGACGACTTCTTGGGCTCCGAGCCCGCAGAGACGGACGCCACGAGCGCGGCCTCTACATCCCGAACGGCTACGTTCCGACCAACACCCCTCCCTATCAACCAGCTGGCGCCGACCCCGACCGTCAACTCCAGGAACACCGACTAGCACAAGACACGTTTTGGCACACATGTGAATCTACGCTTCGTCGAGTCCCTCAGCGCACTACCCTCATCCGGTGCTTCGACGCCAACGGTTCGATTGCACCAGAACTTCCACATGTTTGGTTCGCTGGAGTTGACCGCCATCCAAAAGTGACTAACCACAACGGCGGCCAGTAACCCACCATCCTGCAGAATCTGAATTTGACAGCTCTGAACACGCATGGCAGCAAACGCACACATGCAGGTACTTGGTTGCACTCAGACGGCAGCACCTGGAACCATATTGATTTCATATGCACACGTCTGCAGGGAGGCATTGGACTTGGCGCTAAAGTTATCCAATCCCTCCCTGTCAGTCTTGGAGGCTACCGTGGCCACCGCCCGAACAAAGCTCGGATTCCAGTCAAGTTTCGATGTCGAAGCACTCCTGCCCCACAGCCGCTCCGTTGGAACAGAGACCTGTTGTTGCGAGACCTGCAGACTGCCCTTCACCCCGAAGAACTTCCAGAACGCGTCCGAGACTTTCGCAGCCGTCTGTGCATGGAGCTACGGGATCGCAAACTCCACTGCGATTGGAAGCAAGAATGTAGCCCCGAGCTTCCTTACACCACCCCGTCCGCCTACTATAACGCCTTGGAGGGCGCGGTTGCGGACGCAGCGTATCCGATTTACGTTGGGAATCCCAAAGCTTCGCCGAAGCAGGACCTGGCTAACAACACTCTTCAACCGATTCGCCGAAAACCGTACTTCCAGCGAATGCGTTCGAATGCGTTTGGTCACCAATCGTGGCTGTACAAATCTGTCATATCCGAGTTTCGCCGCGCAGCCAGGCAGGCGAAGCAAGCTGTCCGATCTGAGAAGCGTCAGCACATTGCGTCATTAGTCGCAGATGCTGAGCGTGCTGCCGCAGTTCACGATATCCGTAGATGCTACTCCATCGTCAAGAGGCTCGCGCCAAAGCCCCGTATGCCGATGCTGACGGTCCGCAACCCCGCAACGGGCGCCCCGTGCTTTGATGACTCAGAGGACCAGCCGGTTCGGACAGATGCTTTGCGTTCCATCTTCGGGGCGACAGAGTTGCCCATGGATGCGGACGGAGGCCCCCAAGAGATCAACGAAGCCCCCAATGGGGACCTCAAGGGCCAGTATGACGTCACCGACGCGGCTAGGGCCCTCGTCAAGCTCCCCAACTACAATTAGCGCCCCTGTCCTCAAGTGGACCGACCCCGTCACGTCCGAAGCCCCCCGCCAGGACCTCGAAGGAGCTGTCGCAGAACTATGGAGGCTCAGCGCGGACATCGTAGGACACCTTCTTCTTGGAGTCTTTAAGGCTGCCCAAGCTTACCAACGAGTTCCCCGGAGGTTCAAAGATGGCGAAGCGGTCTCTCTGAGGAAGCCCAAGGGCGACGGGATGAACGCCAAGGACCATTACAGAACAATCAATCTCATCGGCCACGTGGGCGAGGCATTCACGAACGTTCCAATTTTGCCAGAGTTGCGCTCGATGCCGGGCGTGCTTTCTGTCGCGCAGTTCGGCGCAATTCAGGGTCGATCCACGAAAGACGACATTGCTTTAGTTGATGAAGTCGGCAGACGCTTTCGCTCTAACCCGCACCGAGCCCAGTCACCGCACACTATCCTCGTGTCTGCACTGACTGACGCAGAGAAGGCTTGCGACTCACTAGATCGGAGTCAAGTGTGGATCGCCCTCGAGCAGCTCGCGCTTTTCCGCCAGACCCGCCTGGTGACTGAGGAACTCTACAACGGCACATGCCACGTACTTCGCGACGCTCGTACCAATCGCCCCTGTCGCCAACTACTCATCCGCAACGGCATTAGACAAGGCAGCGCTGAAGGTCCAGGATTGTTTATAGCTATCTGTGGCGCGATTACCCAGGAGCTCGGAAGCCAGACCAGATCCGCGGGGCACCAGGGCATTCAGGTTCAGTACGACCTCCACTTCCAGGTATTTAGGAACTCGGCCAACTTCACGGATATCGAGTTAAAGGATCTAGACACGTCCCAGATCAAATTCCTAGATGTCTTAATCGCGCTGGCGGTTGTCGACAACCTAGATGCTGTCACCTCGTTCCTAGACTTCCTGAGGGCTCACGTTCATGCCAGCGGCTTGACCATGAACGCCCCGAAAACTGAAGTGACGTTGAGAGTCGCGGGGAAGGGGCGCCGGAAAATCCGACAGACTAGCGAAACAGCTGAATGGCATCAGCATGACCCACGCAGACATGCAGGCTCGCCCGCTGCACCCGACGCCGACAGTGAAGAACCTCGGCTGCCTGCTCTCCGCCACCCGTTCCTACTCCTCCGAGGTCGAGACTCGCCTCTTCTCCACGAAGAAGGCTCACGGCCGGCTGGCCCAGAGAGTCTTGAAAGGCAACCTCAGCACACGACTGAAGGTGCGATTGTGGTGTTCGCTGGTCCGATCTATCGCGCTGCATGCATTGGAGGTCGCCTTTCTGACACGCACCGACCTATACAAGTTGGAGCGACGGCAGACCCGCAAGCTTCGACACCTTCTGAGGTCCCCAGCCCATATGCACCGCGCATCGGATTCCGACATTCGCCGTCGGGCCAACATCTCCAGTGTCAGTTCTACGCTTCTGCATCGTAGGCCCCAACGGTGGCGGCAGATCATTGCGCCTGGATTTCAACCAGAACCCCCTGGATATGACACCACGATTGCAGTACGATCGGTAATGCTTGGGAAGCTTTCGTTTGAGGATCACAGGTGCCGCAACCATGCATGTCGCCTAGGGCAACTCCTTTTTGACCTTCGCGTGCTATGGACCCGCATCCCAGCAGAAGACGAGGAGCTAGCGCCCTCCGATTCGCCGAGTGTTTCTCGCGACAGGCTAGAATGGCTTACTACGCTCCCAGACGCAGAGCTCAAGGTCGTTCTCTCACATGAAGCTGAGAGTGATCAAGCACAGGAAGCTGGTGCTTTTGATGCCTCACGACTTTCAATGCGCCCAGAGTGTGGAAAAAAGCATGCAATGGCCAGAAGAAATTGGAAAACCACAGGTTTGCAGTCCACTCCATCGTTGCCAATCGCGCGAATATTCCCCCAGGGGACCTCAGCGCCCGCACGTGCCCACATTGCTCCTCGGTCTTTACCCCGAAGGACACCTCGATCAGACACGCCCAACTTAAACGACGTCCTCATCTCACCGATCCGCAGACAGTTCGGGCTGAGGTCCAGCCTCCAGGGGCCCCGACACCTTCTCCGGCAGCACCGACCCCCAGAGTGCAGGCGACCGACGTTCACGCCAGCAGCCGAGCTTCTCAAGAAGAGGGACGCGGGCGAGGCAGGGGTCGAGGACGCCGACAACACCAGCAGAGAGGCCGAGGCCGTAGGCATCTCGAGGAAAAAAACAAGCTGATGACGAAATTGCTGCTCCAACACGAAGACAACCTCCGCGGATCGGCGATGGCCAGAACATTGCGGCGAGGCCCGAGGTCGGCTCGCACATGCAAGCGGCGCTGGCAGCGAGCACCAAGCACGACCAGAAGACTGGGCAGGAGGCGCGCGACGCAGTCGCACCCGCGGCCATCCGCTAGGCAAGAAGCCAGACGCCTACCTCCGCATGTTGCTCTTCAGCATGAGCGAGGCGGCGAAGACCAAGTACGACGAGGTCAAGGCCGCGGTGGCACAGGGACCTCACCCGCAGGAGTCCGAGGCCGCGCTGACGATGTTGATGAACTTCGGGGAGAGGCTCAAGGACCCAGAGGTGCGCCTCAAGGCGACGAGATGCTTCGACGTGACGGTCACGACAGACAACGACGGAGAGGAAGTAGAGGAGGGCAAATGGACATTCGCAGCTACGGCGCATCCCAGCACGGTGCAGGCCATGTACACGCTCAAGGCCAATGGCGGCCTGAAGTCCGCGAGCACGATTCTAGATGACGACGACGCTCCACGGTCCCAGACGGCCAAGGAGCTCGAGAAATTGGTGTTCAAGGGCGACGGGAACAGCGCCAGCTTCAAGCAGAAGGATCAGAAGCGCGCGAAGAAGAAGTGATGCTATCTGCTGGCCGCCGCCGCTCCCAGCCCCCATCTTTAGACCTCAGAAGTTTTTTTCGGATCTCGAGGCTCGGGCTATGGAGGACTTTAGCTCAGATGCTTTTGATGAGGGCCCGCCTGGATGCTTGAGGGCATCCTTGCGGCCGCTCGCGTAGTGCCATCCCCTCAGAGGAGGGGGTGCTCGAGCGCGGGACCATAGGGTTCTGCATCCGTGCCCGCTCCCCTGGCCCGCGACCTGCTCGCTCAGTGCAGCGAAGGAGGCTGATTCGTTCTTCGGTTGTTTTTATGTGGGCCCACCGCAAGACATCCAGTCGACCGTTCGAGGGTGTAGCGTTGTAAAAAAAGGAAGCAAAAGTCGGCCTCCCAAGAGATGACAACAGTTGTGGGTTCAGGGTTTCCAGAATCGGGCATTCGTTTGCGTTTTACGCCCTCGGAGGGCCCTTACCACGCCCCTGGGCTGTCGAAAGTGCGGATCGGGAAGAGCCAGTCCCCCTGGGGAAGGGGCCCAGACCTCTTGGCGCACGCGGTGCGAAGTCACGACGTGGGGAGCTTGAGATTCGGGAGGGCGCTTGCCGAAATGTTGGCCGAGTTTCACCATGTTGCCAGTGCCGTGGTCGGCGCCTCGGGAAAACGCACCGATGGCTGCCATCCTGTAGTCGCCGTGGTCGTCCCAGCAGTCGTGGATGATGAACTGGATGTAAGCGCTGGCCGGAATGTCTGACCGTGCCTCTAAGACTTGGAATGCTGCTCGGTGGCAAGGCATGGGAGCCACGTGTACCATCGCAGTTATGTGTTTAGAGTGCACTGGCGTCGACTAGTGTCTGGTAATCGATGAGATAGCGCCAATTGTGCGTCGATCCGCGTCGATTTAGCGTCGACTCGCGTCGACTTGGCGTCGACTCGCAAGAGCCAACAAGATGTTAAGGGAGGCCCCCATGGGTTGCCGCAGAAGCTGCTGCGGCCGGCGCCTCTGGGGAACGCGCCGACGTCGGCCACCTCTGGGGCTCCAGAGGGGCCCGAAACCCTCCTACCCCGGGCTCTCGCCCTCGCGCCGCCGACGTCGATCCACGCTGCTCCCGCGCCCCAGCGGGCGCACAGCGAGCCAGGAGCCTCTCAACAGGGGATGCCCAGGGCGATGCTGCGGTAGGTTCGCGTCGTGTCGACTGGCGGCGACCCCGCCGTCGGCGCTCCACGCTGGGCGCCGCTGGTGACCCAGAAAATCGGTCGACGCTGAACGATCTGAGTCAGATCTGAGCCTGGGGTTGCATCGGCCGTTTCCGAAACGCTGGTGACATTTCGGAATCGACCGATCGTTCAAGGCTGAACGATCCCCGCGGCGTCAGGAACCAACGCCGGGGTCGACACGACGCGAGCGTGCCGTATCGACTAGACATTAGAGTGACCTTTCGCCGGAGTGGCCTTGCGGGCCCAATGGGTCGCCCCGATCGCTGAACGCGAGGCGGTAGCAGCGGCTTGCGCGCCCAGGTTTGGCCCCCCCCCCGCTTCCCCCGGTTAAGTCGCGCACCAAAGTCCACTTTTACTTTGGGTCGCTCTTACGCGTAGCCAACCGTAGCGACCCTTCCTGCGATGCCCAGCGATGATGTCGTTCGGGGCCTCTCCAGGGTGGGCATCTGGAGAGCACGCCCTTGGCGGCGGAAGACCCGAAACAGGTTTTGTTTAGAGCATTGAAGAGAACATTGCAAAGAGTAGCGTAGAGGGCTTAGGAATTAGGGTTTAGGGTTTTGGGATTCGGGTCAAACAGCACGACGATGTCAACAGACTGGACGTGTCATGCACTGGCGGCGGCCCGCGCCCAGTGTCTCGTTCCTGCTTCCCGCCGCTCCCAATCCACCGGCCGTTTCTCCTGCTCCTCCTCCTCCTCCTCCTCCTCCTCCTCCTCCTCCTCTTCCTCCTCCTCCTCCTCCTCCTCTCCTCCTCCTCCTCCTCCTCCTCCTCCTCCTCCTCCTGCTGCTCCTCCTCCTCCTCCTCCTCCTGTCTCTCTTCATCCCTCCTCCTCCTTCTCCTCATCCTCCTTCCTCTCCCTCCTCCTCCTCCTCGTCCTCTCCTCCTGGCTTGCTGGCTCCTCCTCCTTCTCCTCCTCCTCTTCCTCCTCCCTCTTCCTCCTGCTGATTGTCGCTTGCTCCTCCTCCTCCTCCTCCTTCCTTCCTTCTCCCCTACTACTCCTCCTCCTCCTTTCTCTTCCTCCTCCTCCATCCTCCTCCTCCTCCTCCTCCTCCTCCTCCTCCTCCTCCTCCTCATCATCATCATCATCATCATCCTTCTCCTCCTCGTCCTCGGCCTCATCCCCCTCCATCATTTTTCCTCAGAAGCAACGTCTCCCTGTCGCACCCCGAGGCCAGTTTTTAGGGCGGCCCGGGCGTTTCTTTTGAGGCTTCCTCAACATTCAGGACTCTGAGGCATAAGGATTGGCAACAGCTTTGCAGATGGAGGGCGGGTGGTTTCCAAAATGTGGCTCTCGCCTCAGCGCCGCGCACATTCGTTTCAAACATTCGCACGGGCTTCGCGGAGTAAAGGTAACCCGTTTTCAAAAAATAGTTCTCGCCTTAGCGCCGCGCACATTCGTTTTAGAAAATTGCAAGAGTATCACGGATTGAGGATAACCCATTTTCAAAATGTGGTTATCGCTTTAGCGCCGCGCACATCCGTTCTAAAAAGTGCAAGAGTTTCACAGATTCAGGGCGGCTCCTTCTCAAAATGTGGTTCTCGCCTTAGCGCCACGCATATTCGTTCATAAAAGTTACAAGAGTTTCACGGGCCCCCACGATGAACGTACCAGAAATAGTGTTTTAGAAGGATTCATGATTTTAGTGGTGCACCAGTTACGTTTGTTCGCGGTGTTGAAATCCGCCGAATGGCGTTCTGGCACGATCCAGGAACGTCAAGACGCAACAGTCAGGTTGATCCGTCGCATTGGAATCCCGAGAACAACGTTTTGACATGCTTGCGGGTCTTCAAACGGTTGTCGTCCAACGAGGCAGATCCCTCAATGGAAATGAACCGCTGTTGGGGTTTATGAAGAGGGAGCTTAGAGGGAGGGTGTATTCAAACATCGTTGATGGCTCTTGAGTTTACACTGGTCCTCCTCCTCCTCCTCCTCCTTCACCTCCCTCCTCCTCCATCTCCTCCTCCTCCATCTCCTCCTCCTCCTCCTCCTCAAACCCTTTTTCCCTCCTCCTCCTCCTCCTCCTCCGCTCCTCCTCCTCCCTCCTCCTCCTCCTCCTCCTCCTTCTCATCTCGGTCCTCCTGGTGTTGGCTCGCATCCTCCTCCTCCTCGGTCCGGGAAGGGGGGAAGCAGCGAGAAGCGTCTCATGCAAGCACGCTGCGGCAGCAGGTCCCTCGGCAGGGACAGCCGCGGCGTCCACCGGTTGCAGAAGCCCCCCCGCCCCCAAATAAAAACAAAAAAAAAAAAAAAAAAAACAGAACCGCCACACCGCCACGATCAAGCACTCTTGTTCGGGTGCCTCCTCCTCCCCTCATGCTGTCCTTCCTCCGCGAGCTGAAGTTTCAAAGGCCAGCGGCCTGGCTCGAACGAGTCGAGTCGTCCGAGGTCAGGGTTCGAGGCCAAGGGCTGGCGACGTGGCTCGAAGAAGCTGAGTCGTCGGCGGTCTGAGTTCTGGGGGTATCGGCACGGGAGCAGCGCGGGCGTGCGCGCTCAGGGTTGGAATCCCCGTGACCGCGTTGGGGTTCCTTCCTGCACAGGGGCCTCCCTGGGAGCGAATGCAGCCACCGTGACTGGGTATTGGACAAGAGCTTGGCATCGCTCGGACGTGTGCATTTCTCCTCTGGCGAGGACCATCGAGGAGCATCCTTGATCATTTTGCGGAAAAAAAAAACACGGAAAAAAAACAAAAAACAAACTCGCACGGAACCAAAAAAAACACAGGGAATGGACGTCCGAGCGATGGCCAGAGAGACCTCTCTGGGAGGCGTACTGGGACTTCCTGGGAAGCGTTCGCAGGGCATCCAGGGGCGTTTCTTGGGCGGTTCTTGCTGGCGTTATCCAGGACCTCTGGGGGGTCCTCTCGGGGTCTCGTGGGGGCTTCTTGGGCCGTCTTAGGGCGCTCCTGGCCCGTCTGACACCTTCGGAAGTCGTCTCTGGGTCTATATGGGCCGTCTTGGAACCCTATTCTTGCGTATTCGCAATGCCTTAGAGGTCACTTGGACCGTCTTGAGGTCCCCCTGGGGCCGCCTTGGAGACCTTTGGGGCAGACTTGGGGTGGCGGCCCGTTGGGCCGTCTTGGGTGTTCGGGAGCCCGACCAGGCGCCAACGCTAAAAAGTTTCAAACAGCAAGCTGGGGTGTTCATGATTTTGCCATATCCGGGCCTTCCCCAACGCGCCTAGTAAGGACACGCGCCTTCGCCGAGGGTGCCCGGGTGTCCTTGCCTCCGCGGCCCGTCCTCTGCCGTGTTCACTGGTCGCCCGCCGCCCCCCCACCCCCCCCAAAGAAACAACAACAAACAACCTCGGCCTCCAAGGGCCTTGCGTCCCGGGAGGTGCGGGAGGTGCGCGCCGGGCCAGACAGCTAGGCAGTCGTCCTTGCCACCCGTCCTTCGTGCACGTTTTGACTGTGCGGTTTGGGCGCCGTGGCGCAGGCAGTCGAGCAGGGGAGGTGCGCGGCCGGGCCCGACAGCGCGGCGTGGGGGCCAGGCATCCGCCCAGTTGTGGATGAGCCAGGGCCGCGGGGGGAGGGGGGAGCGGGGGGCCGACTGGCGGCGAGTGGAGGCGCACGGCGTACACCTACTCCGGGTGGGATATCAATCGAGAGGTGGGCGGCAAAATTTCCGACGGAGCCTGCCCACCGCCCCCCTCTCCCCTCCTCCTCCTCCTCCCCCTCCCCTCCCCTCCTCCTCCTCCTCTCCTCCTCCCTCTCTTCCTCCCCTCCTCCTCTCTCCGCCTCCTGCCTCCTTCCTCCTCCTCCTCCTCCTCCTCCTCCACCCGTTCCGACAGCACGTGCCCAACCCCCCCAGCGGATCCAAGGGGGGAGCGATTACTGCCCCATCCAGAGTACGCAACATGGACACAAACAGTCGGGGGGTCGCGCGGGCTTGTTGGGGGTCGGCGCCGGGCTCCGCTGGCGGCACCACCCGCGCCTCCCCCGGCGCGCGGAGGGGGCGGGTGGGCCCAGCGCGACCCAAGAGAGGCACGCGGACCTCCCAGGGTTGATCCTGCTGCCGCCCTTCCCTTTCCAGGGTCCCTGGCCCTTGGGCGGTGGCTCTCTCGGGTTTGCCATCTCTCGGGTCAGGTGCAGCTCGGCTGGCGAAGCGCGGCTGCTCGCCAGCGGAGGCCTTGTGAAAAAGTCCTTCGCCTTCCAGGCACGACCCGTCCCAGGATTTGGCCAGAGTCGGCGCACACGGATAGCTGCCCGCCGACGGCCGAAAGAGGTCGGCTTGTGCTGTTGGAGTCTCGGGTGCCCAGTCGCCGAGAGAGAAAGGCGGCCACAGGCGGTTGCTCGGTCGGAGTTTGCCGTTCGCGTGTGGGGGGGGGAGGGCGATTGGGCGTTCGCTCAACGCCCAGGACAGAAGGGCTAGACAGGCTCCTCCTCCTCCTCCTCCTCCTCCTCCTCCTCCTCCTCCTCCTCCTCCTCCTCGTCCTCCTCCTCCTCCTCCTTCTAGCCCCGAGCTGCGGACAGTGTCGAGCGCTGCTCTCCTGCTCCTCCTCCCCTCCTCCACCTCCTCCTCCTCCTCCTCCTCCTCCTCCTCCTCCTCCTCCTCCTTCTCGTTCTCCTTCCATCCCTCCCTCCCTCCATCCATCCATCCATCCATCCCCCTCCAATCCCTCCTCATCCTCATCCTGCTGCTACTCGCACGGCCCGAGGACTCCTACGCCATCTCCCTGGAGGCCGTCCGCAAAGCCCTGGATTCCGACCAGGACCGAGGGCGATCCAGAACGCGACACCCCCAACCCCTTCGTATGAACTCAAGAGTTATATGCTGCGTTCCTTCCCTTGGCATTGGCTGGCGGTTGAATGCCAGACCACAGCATCGAACACCGAGGAGGCGGACGAGAGGGGAGGCGGCGGAGCTGGAGGAACGAGAGAAGAAGCAGCTTGATCAGGAAGGGCAGGAGAGGCGGGAGAAACAGGAAGGGCAGGAGGGAGAGGAGGAGGAGGAGGAGCAGCAACAGGAGGAGGAGAAGGAGGGGAGGAGGAGGAGAGGATAGAGGAGGAGGGGAGGGAGGAGGAGGAGGAGGGGAGAAAAGGAGGAGGAAAAGGAGGAGGAGGAGGAGGACTAGGAGAGGAGGAGGAGGAGGAGACGGGGAGGAGGATGAGGAGGAGGACGGAGTGAGGTATGAGGAGGAGTAGGAGGAGGAGGAGGGGAGGAGGAGAAGGAGGAGGAGAGGGAGTAAAGAGGAGGAGTGAGGAGGACGACGAGGAGGAGGAGGACGAGGAGAAGGAGGAAGAGGAGGAGGAGGCGGAGGAGGAGGAGGAGGAGGAGACACGAGGAGGGGTGAACCAAGGCCTGCTGCGGAGCGGGCCGCACCCCACTTGGCGCGAGAGAGCGTCGCGTCTTCACCCCGCTGCCCGTCCTCCCTGGCAGGGAGGTGGCTGCGTCGTACCTCTCGCCGCGCCGTCCCTCCCCGCCCCTCGCCCCCCAGGCCGTCGTCGGCGTCGTCATCGCGCCCTGCTACGGGGTGCCCGCGCGCGATTTCAACGAGGCGGCCGGCACCACCGCCCGCGCGCGAGCGCGCGCGGGGATGGCGACGGCGGCGACGACCGCGACCAAGACGGCCACGACGACGAGGGCGACGGACACGATGATCGAATGGCCCATCCCGCCGCCGTGCCTGGGTTGTAGGCCTCTCGGGGGCCTCTTGGGGACCGCGTGGAGGCCTCTTGGGGGCCGTTTTAGGGCTTCTCGGGGCGTCTTCGGGGCCTCTTGGGGGCTTCTTGGGGCCTCTTGGGGGCCTCTTGGTGCCTCCGTTTGGCTTGATGGGGCGGAAGACTCTGATTTTCGGTCCGTGCTTGGACCCTGGCTGTCTTTGGGCCCTCTTCGACCGTCTTGGGGCCCTCTTGGGCCGTGTTGTGGCCCTCCTGGGGGCGTCTTGGTGCAACCTTGGGGCGTCCCGGGGTCTTCTTAGACTGTCTTGGGGGCCCTTCGGGGCCCTGTGAGCCCGTCTTGGGGCCCTCTTGGGCCCGAAAAAAAAGCCAGAAGACGCGATAAGCCCCCGACACGACGCGCCAAGCCCCGATGACGGCAGCAATGCCAATGAGGGCGCTGATGTTGGTGACGACGGTGGTTGTGATGATGACGGCGAAGTTGGCGGCAACTGATGATGACGATAACGGCGACGATGCGATGGCGCTGATGAGGGTGATTGCGAATTGCGCGCGCAAAAATTCAAGAAATCAGGGGGCGGCGATGTTCTGGGAAACACTTGGTTGTTCGTGCATTGTTGAAGAGCTCGATCGAGAAACACTTCGAAAACCCCTGCTGCTGGAAGGATTTAGGCACGCGCGTGGGTCGGCGGGCGCATGTGGTCCGCATTGTATTATTTGATACGGGGTAGTGCACCAGGCGCATGCTAGATCAACGCGACTGCACCGCATGGTGAGATGAGAATGCGGGTTCTGGGCAACATTGTTTGAACCGTATGGCTTCGCTATGATTCATTGGCTGTCGCCGCACCGCCGACCCCATGGAGCGGCAGTACGAGTGAAAAATGGAGTTTGCGGAACGCGCGCGATTTCTGCGGAATCTTAGGATTTCAGTTTCTTGGGATTTCGTCGGGGGCGGTTGGCGGATCGCGGCTCTGCTCTTGGGCTTCTCTGGGCTCTCATGGCAGCACTTTTGAGGTCTCTCGGGGGCCGTGCTGAGGCCTCTAGGGGACTCTTTTGGTCCTCTCGGGGACCTCGTGTGAGCCTCTTGGGGGCCTCTTGGCGCCTCAGGTGTTTTGGGGGGCCGAGTGCTCGAAGTGTCCATTCGGGTTCCCCCTCTGGGCCTCCTCTTGGGGCCGTCCTGGAGCCCTCCTGTGTCGTTTTGGAAGCTTCTGGGGCCGTCTTGGGGCCCTCGTGGGCCGTCTTGGAGCCCTTCTGGGGGCATCTTGGACTATCTTGGGTCGATATTGAAGGCTTCTTGGGCCGTTGTGGCCGTTGTGGTTCGATCGTGAAAACCAAGAGGCGAATGTGCTAAAAGTAGATGTTTCTCTCAGGGAATGGGACGATTTGTGCTTCTGGAGGGCCTCTTGGGACGCCTCTTGGTGGCTTCTTGGGGCGTCTTGGGGGCCTCTGGGACCGTCTGGAGGCAATCTTGGGCGTCTTGGCCGTTTTCCGGTGATTCCAGTAAGTGCGCGCGGGCAGAAATTTTGGAATATTTCGATTTGAAGATGAATGGGTTTTGACGGTTTTCAACATGAAGCGTTTGCAGAACCATTGGGTTTGACAAGAGTTCAATGTAGGCACCCACGTGTGGACATGGTTTGCTTGTTTCAAAGGGCTCTGTATACATATAAAGGGGGACTGGGTCCAGGGGCCAGGGGCCGGAGCTTCGACCGCAAATGTGGGGGTTCCAGGCCCGGGCCCGCCTCTGGGAGGCCTCAAATCGCCCCGGGGAGCCCTCAGACAGCAATCCTGGCGGCCCCAGACGGTCTCGAGACACCCCCAAGACGCCGTCCAGGGGTCTCAGGCGACGCACGATGCGTTTTGAACTGCCCCGGAGGCCCCCAAGACGCCCCAAGAGGCCTGCAAGATGCCGCCCAAGAGCGCCCCGAGAGGGCAAAATCGTTGATTTTGATTGGTTCCTGAATACTTGTTGCGTTCTCGCTGTTTCGTGTTTCCGGCGCTAAAGCACCGCCCAAGAGGCCCCCAAAACCGCTCCAAGACGGCCCAAGAGGCCCCCAAGAGAGCTCCAAGACGGCCCGAGAGAGCCCCGAGACGGCCCCATAGCTGCCCAGGACGGCGCAAGAGGGTCACAAGAAGGCCCCAAAAGAGGCCCAAGAGAGGCAACGCGAACCGAAAAGTCAAGCTCTCCGCCCCAAGATGCCCCCAAGGGGCCCAAAGATGCCCCCAAGAGGCCCCAAGAGGCCCCGAAGAGGCCCCCAAGAGGCCCCCAAGAGGCCCCAAGAGGCTCCCAAGAAGCCCAAAAGAGGCCCCAAGACGGCACCCAAAAGGCTTCAAAACTCTTTCTAAGACGCCCTCGAAGACATACCAAGAAGGTCCCATGACGACTTCAAGAAGCAGTCCAGGATGCTCCAAGGAGGCCCCAAGAAGCTCGCTAGAACTTGAGCGCGCGCGAAGCGCGCGCGATGGTTCTAGTATTATCTGACAAGGAAGAAGGGGGGATCCTGTTTGGCTGAGATGGTACGATGTCGTTGTGAAGCCATGCCATCCCAGCCAGGGTCGCACGTAAGCTGCAGCACGCGAAGGCCGGGCGCGGGAGGGTGGCAGAGTCGATCCTGCTGCCGACAGGAGACGCGAATGGGAGCCATGATTGCTGTAGTTGGGCCTTGGCCATGTGCAAGACGACGCTGCCTGGGCAGATATGACGGAGGGCTTCTTGGATTTCTGCGGGTGAGCACGCCCGCCGCTTCCTGCTTGCACTGTAACTTGTTTTTCCCCCGCGCCCTATATGGGCCCGCCCTCGTGCGAGCGGGGTGACTCGACTTGACTTGGGCCTTGGCCAGCCTGATTAATCTGCTCGGCGGCATTCCTGAAATGGACGGCCTCTCTGGCCAGGGCGCCTCGGAGCAAAAATACAGGAAGTATCGAGCGGGAGCCCTCGTCGTCGTAGCTGGGCCTTCGCCAACATATTTGGTTTGCGAGGATGTCCTGGGCGAGAGCGCCGTTGCTGAGGCTTGAGCTTCTTTGGTCAGGGTGTCTTGGAGTATATTAACAGGAAAGGTCGAGCGAGAGCCGTTGTCATCGAAGTTGGGCCCTCGCCAACTTGATTGAATCGCCATGAAGTCTCGGCAGAGATTGCCATTCCTTAGTTTTGGCCCTCGGGTTATATTATGAGGAAGTATCGAGTCGGAGCCGTTGTCATCGCAGCTGGGCCTTCAAAGGCCAGGATTGGGAAGCAAAATCGCGCTCGCGCGGAAGCTTCGGTTTCATAGGAAATGCAGCCGGCGTCGGGACGAGAGCGCCGAGGATCGCCTCCACAACAATAACAATTTCTCTAGAAGTAATGATTCCACGACTACGACCACGGCAGCAACGGCCCGCCGCAGCGACGACGACGACGACGACCCCCGGGCCTGCTCCTGGGCGCCCTCGCTAACCCGAAGTCCGAGGTGGCGTGGCCACGAAGGCGCCCCCCCAGATCCCCCAGAAGCCCCAGACACGCGCACAAAAACTTCTACATTGGAATCGTCGTCTTATGCATTGTTTTCCCGATCGGCGCGGGCCCTCACACCCCTCCCCCTGCCCCCCCCATGGAGTAGATCTTGGCTGTTTTTGGCGCCTGCTTCACGCAGGTGGAGCCTCCCCCATAGGACGCACTGTCGCAAACAGTCACACGAAAAGGAGGTCCGGAGCCAGACCCCCCCCCCTCCCCTCCCCCCCCTTCCGCCCAATGTCCACACGCTGGACAAGAAAACGTCCACATACGAGTAGACGATCACGGCCACGTCCATGACGGCAACCACAACCAGACTCGCGACGACGACGACGACGACGGCAGCGGCGGCGAGATTTCGGCGAGGTGCTGGCGTTGTGCAGGGAGCGCGGCCTGTGGCTGTGCGAGGACGCTTGCGAGTCCTACGGGGCCGCGAAGGCGATGCCGCCCAGCCAGGACGGGCCCGCCAAGGTCGCGCGCGTCTCCGCCTCCGCCGCCAAGAAGGCTCGAGGATCCAGTATCGATGATCGAGGTTCGAGGATCGAGGTTCGAGGATCGAGGACGAGGACGGGAGGAGGACCACGAGAAGGGAGACCTCAGAGGTGCAAGCCCCGAGAGGTGGCCCCGCTGCACAAGAAAACGAGCCAGGATCGGCCAGAAGCATGGAGGACCGAGGATCGAGGCTCGAAGATTCAGGAACCTCGAGGACCGAGGCTCATTGAGCCCTCCTCCTCCTCCTCCTCCTCCTCCTCCTCCTCCTCTTCCTCTTTATCTTCGATCCTCCTCCTCCTCCTCCTCCGCTTCCTCCTCCTGCTGCTGCTCCTCCTGCTCCTGCTCCTGCTCCTGCTCCTGCTCCTCCTTTTCCTCCTCCTCCTCCTCCTCCTCCTCCTCCTCCTCCTCCTCCTCCTCCTCCTCCTCCCCCTCCTCGCTCCTCCTCCTGGAGACAAGGCTGCGTCGGCTCGGCATCCTGCGCGGGAGGGTGCGGGCGAGCGGGCGATGGTCGTCGTCGCCGTGGGAGAGGGAAAAGACCTCAGACCGTTTATATCCAGACGTTCATTGCGAGCGCATATCCTGACATATTCCACGAACTATCCCTCACACTGCTTCGAACGTGGCTTCCAGGAGAAGAGTTGCCTGCTTTAGCATCGGTACGTGCTCGCTGGCCTGTGTTTGGAATGATGCTAGCCAAGTCAGCCTCTGCTAAGGTCTGGGCCCACTTGAAAGCCTTGGCTGAGAGGGATGGATCACCAGCCATTGGATTTAGATCCTTTTCTCCACTACCGTGCAGATGTGGATATCCTGATTGCCCTGACTCCTTGTTTCATCACAAATCCTGCACTCGCCTGCTTCATCATATAGGCCTGCCCCGTCGTTGTATCCCGACCGTTCCCCCTTTCCTATGGCTTGGCCTGGGGACCGAGGAAGAGCATCAAGATACTGACTTGTCTGCGAATGCAGCCTGTGAGCTCGTCGTTCTTGCGTACTCGATCTTCCATAAGTTCTGCGTCGAGTTGAATTAGACCACACATCAGCTCGGCAGTTAGACCTTCCAACTGTCTGCGGCGCTCACGAGGCAGTAATTCATGGTTCGCCAAGGGACGCGCGCCCTCCGCCTCCTGCTCTTCCTCGCTCCTCCTCGCTCCTCCTCGCTGCTCCTCGTTCCTCCTCGTTCCTCCCCCTCCTCATCCTCCTCCTCATCTTCATCCTCCTCCTCGCTCCTCCTCCCCGTCGCTCCTCCTCGCTCCTCCTCCTCCACTCCCCACTACCTCCTCCTCCCCCTCCTCCCTGCCCACCTCCCCCCTCCTCCTTCTCCTCCTCCTCCTCCTCCTCCTCCTCCTCCTCCTCCTCCTCCTCCTCCTCCTCCTCCTCCTTCCTGGGCTGCCGCTTGCCCTCCGCCCTCGACCGCGCTGGGCTCCGCTGCAGGCTCGGGCGGCGGCTCCTGCCCCGCCGGGCGCGCGGGCGGCCCGGCGGCCCCCCCGGAGAGTTCGGCAGCAAGCCACGGGGAGCCACGGCGCGCGGGCGGCCCGGCGGCGCGCACGGGGCCAGCGCGACCGGACAGCCGCGAGCGCGCAGAGTTCGGCGAGCCACGCGCGGTCAGAAGTGCCAGGCGCGCGGTCCGCGCGGCCTTCCAGGGTGCGTGCGGCGGCTGCGGCAGGGCCGCCCGCCAGAGACACCCGTGCCACGTGGACGACGACGACGACGACGACGACGACGACGACAACGACGACAGCGACGGCGACGGCGACGGCGAGCGACGGCGACGGCGACGGCGACGGCGACGGCGACGGCGACGGCAGCGACGGCGACGGCGACGGCGGCGGCGACGGCAACGGCGAGAGCGACGGCGACGGCGGCGGCGACGGCAACGGCGACGGCGACGGGCGACGGGCGGCGGCAACGGCGACGGGCGACGGGCGACGACGGCGACGACCTCGACTGGGACGAGCGGGCCACGTGGTGTCCGAAAAAAAAAAAAAAAAAAAAAAAAAAAAATGCTAACGGAGTTCCCCACATAAAGATATTAACGGTCTCGTGGGACCCATTTTCTTGATGCCCTCCTCGCTTTGGCGGGGCCCCGCTGGAAGGGGGGAGGGCTACGAAACCTGGCGAAGAGTAATGCTTTCCGCGACCCTCCTCGTTCAAGCGCGGCCTCTCTGGAGGAGTGGAGGAGGGGCACGAAACCATGTAAATAGTATGGTTTTCCGATACCCTCCTCGCTCAGGCGGGGCCTCCCTGCAGGGGTGGGAGGGGCACGAAACCATGTAAGTAGTATGGTTTTCCGATACCCTCCTCGCTCAGTCGGGGCCCCCCTGGAGAGGTGGGAGGGGCACGAAACCATGTAAATAGTATGGTTTTCGGATACCGTCCTCGCTCAGGCGGGGCCTCCCTGCAGGGGTGGGAGGGGCACGAAACCATGTAAATAGTATGGTATTCCGATACCCTCCTTGCTCAGGCGGGGCCTCCCTGGAAAGGTGGGAGGGGCACGAAACCATGTAAATAGTATGGTTTTCGGATACCCTCCTCGCTCAGGCGGGGCCTCCCTGGAGGTGTGGGAGGGGCGCGAAACCATGTAAAGTGTATGGCTCTGCCTCCCTGAAGAGGTGGGATGGGGCACGAAACCATGTAAATAGTATGGTTTTCGGATACCCTCCTCGCTCAGGCGGGGCCTCCCTGCAGGGGTGGGAGGGGCACGAAACCATGTAAATAGTATGGTTTTCCGATACCCTCCTCGCTCAGGCGGGGCCTCCCTGCAGGGGTGGGAGGGGCACGAAACCATGTAAGTAGTATGGTTTTCGGATACCCTCCTCGCTCAGGCGGGGCCTCCCTGGAGGTGTGGGAGGGGCACGAAACCATGTAAAGTGTATGGCTTTGCCTCCCTGAAGAGGTGGGATGGGGCACGAAACCATGTAAATAGTATGGTTTTCGGATACCCTCCTCGCTCAGGCGGGGCCTCCCTGGAGGGGTGGGAGGGGCACGAAACCATGTAAATAGTATGGTTTTCCGATACCCTCCTCGCTCAGGCGGGGCCTCCCTGGAGGGGTGGGAGGGGCACGAAAACATGTAAATAGTATGGTTTTCGGATACCCTCCTCGCTCAGGCGGGGCCTCCCTGGAGAGGTGGGAGGGGCACGAACCCATGTAAATAGTATGGTTTGCGGATACCCTCCTCGCTCAGGCGGGGCCTCCCTGGAGGGGTGGGAGGGGCACGAAACCATGTAAATAGTATGGTATTCCGATACCCTCCTCGCTCAGGCGGGGCCTCCCTGGAGGGGTTGGAGGGGCACGAAACCATGTAAATAGTATGGTATTCCGATACCCTCCTCGCTCAGGCGGGGCCTCCCTGGAGGGGTGGGAGGGGCACGCAACCATGTAAATAGTATGGTATTCCGATACCCTCCTCGCTCAGGCGGGGCCTCCCTGGAGGGGTGGGAGGGGCACGAAACAATATAAATAGTATGGTGTGCGGATACCCTCCTCGCTCAGGCGGGGCCTCCCTGGAGGGGTGGGAGGGGCACGAAACCATGTAAATAGTATGGTTTGCGGATACCCTCCTCGCTCAGGCGGGGTACGGTATGGTACGTATGGTGTGTTATGGTATGGTATGGTATGGTATGGTATGTGTGGTAGGAACTATGGTTTGGTATGGTGTGTGTGGTAGGAATAATATTGTGCTGTATGGAAGATGGAGCGGGAGGTGGGTGGGAAGGAGAGGGTGTTCTGGGAAAACAAGAACCCACTCAGGATGTGGGGGGGGGGGGAAAAAAAAAAAAAAAAAAAAAAAAAAAAAAAAAAAAACGACGTCGTCGCGGCGCGCACCCGCCATGATAGACGCGGGGCCCTGCCCGCGGGTGCGCCCTGGGCCCGGCTCGGGTTCGGCGGCGAACATCGGGGGGGCCCTCGCTTCTTGTGCCGCGAGCCTCACGGTGGCAAGATGCGGAGGACGGCGACGACGACGACGACGGCGACGACACGGGCGCGAGCACCGATCGGCGGCGAGCTAGGGGGGGGGAAGTGAGAAGGAGGAGGCCCTTTCAGAAGGCGGCGGGGCCCCTTACGAGCCCATCGCGCCTTCTGCGAAGTGCTCTCTGTCCTCGGGGACGGCTTGGGACATTTCTGAGAGGGCCGGAGAACTTCCGAGCCTTCTGAGAAGGCCCGCCCCCTCCTCACTTCCCCCCCAGGCTGCCCGCAGAGCAAAGCATGGGAGCCTCGTTTTCTCCTCATCGCTCGTCGACGACCCAACCCGCTGCTTCCCACGCAGCCTCGCGACCTCATCCTTTTTATGAACGGCTCTTATCCTTCCTTTGCCTCCCCTCTCCCCGCGCCCCTTCGTGCCCAACTTGCTCCCGGCGAACCCCGCCCGTTGCCCGACCGGCGCCTGCACCTGCTCCGGCTCGCCTGCGCCCGCTGACTTGTATAAAAAGGGTGTGCTCTTCATCCCCGTCCGGTATTTTCTTCGCACGTGGTCCCTCCCCCATCCAGTGTTCTCCTCACACTCCTGAATGTTACATAAAACCTGTTTTTTCCAGTATTACATGCTGTATTGGATTTACACACATGTCCGGTTCGAGGCAACTGGAAAATAATAGGAGCCTGTCGTGTCCTCGAAATCCCGCTTTGGGAGTGCACGAGTTTGCGCTAGCATCTGGTAATCGAAGAGACAGCGCCGATGCAGCCTCAATACTAGCGCCGATGCGGCATCGACTGGGCGTCGACTAGCGCCGACTAGTGTCAATTCAGCGCCGGCCAGCGTCGATGCGCAAGAACCAGCAAGGTGGCATGGGAGGCCCCCGTGAGTTGCCACCGAAGCCGCCGCGGGCGGCCCAACGGCCCCGCAGAGAGGTTCCCGTTGGTGTCCTCCTCCTCCTCTCTCCTCCTCCTCTCTCTCTCCTCCTCCTCCGCCCCTCCTCCTCTCGCTCCTCCGCTCCTCCTCCTCCTCCTCCTCTCCTCCCCTCCTCTCCTCCTCCTCTCTCGCCTCCTCTCCTCTCCTCCTCCTCCTCCTCCTCCTCCTCCTTCTCCTCCTCCTCTCCTCCTCACCTCCCCTCCTCCTCTCCTCCTCCTCCTATCTCTCCTCTCCTCCTCCTCCTCCTCCTCCTCCTCCCTCCTCCTCCTCCTCCTTCCTCCTCCTCTCCTATCCTCCTTCCTCCTCCTTCCTCCTCTCCTCCTCCTCCTCCTCACCTATCCTCCTCATTACACCACTCCGCTCCTCACCTCTCCTCATCCTCCCTCCTCCTCCTCCTCCGCTCTCCTCCTCGCCTCCTCCTATCCCTCCTCTTCCTGCCTCCTCCTCCGCTCTCCTCCTCCTCCTCCTCCTCCTCCTCCTCCTCCTCCTCCTCCTCCTCCTCCTCCTCCTCCTCCTCCTCCTACCCACCTCCAGCCCTCTCGTCTGGACGGGCAGCAACGCCTAAGACGTGACGCCGCGGCCGAGAAGGCCCCCCAAGACCGCTTGTCTGCGAGATACAAGAGACCCGATCGGTGCCGAGAAAGAACGAGGATCGAGGCTCGAGGCTCGAGCATCGAGGGCCGAGGCTCGAGGATCGAGGGTCAAGGACGACGAGGACGTGGACGGGAAGGAGGACCAGGAGAACGACGAGGAGGAGGAGAAGGAGGAGGAGGAGGAGGAGAACCAGGAAAACGACGAGGAGAAGGAGGAGGAGGAGGAGGGGCAGGAGGAGAACGAACGACGACGACGACGAGGAGGAGGAGGAGGAGGAAGAGGAGAACGACAAGGAGGATGAAGAGGAGGAGGAGGAGGAGGAAGGAGGAGGAGGAGGATGAGGAAGAGAGAGGGAGGAGGAGAAAGAGGAGGGAGGAGGAGGAGGAGGACGAGGAGGACGAGGAGGACGACGGGGACGAGGTGCCCGTCGGTGCCCTCGCGACCCTGTCGGTGGTGTCCATCCGCTCCGAGAAGATGGTCGGCGTGGGCGAGGCCACGGGGGGCGGGCGCGGGCCGTCGGTGCGCACGCAGCGGCGGGCCCGCGCCGCGCGCTGTCGCGCGGCGGCGGCCCGCACCGACGACACGCAGCAGGCAGGCACCGTCGGCGAGGGGAAGCACATGAGAAGTACAGTTCGGAGGAGGAGGAGGAGGAGGAGAGGAGGAGGAGGAGGTAGGAGGAGCACGAGGAGGAGCCGAGGAGGAGGCCCGAGGAGGAGGAGGAGGGGGAGGATGGGGAGGCGGCGAATGACGAGGTAGGAGGAGGAAGGAGGAGGAGGAGGAGGAGGAGGACGACGAGGCAGAGGAGGAGGAGGGAGGAGGAGGCAGGAGGAGGAGAGGAGGAGGAGAGGAGGAGGAGAGAGAAGGAGGAGGAGGAGGAAGTGAGGAGGAGGAGGAGGAGGAGGATGAGGAGGAGGAGGAGGAGGAGGAGGGAGGAGGAGGAGGAGGAGGAGGAGGAGGAGGAGGAGGAGGAGGAGGGCGGGTGGGTGAGAGGGGCGAGGGGGGGAGGAGGAGGAGGAGGGAGGAGAAGGAGGAGGAGGGGGGAGGAGGAGGGGAGGAGGAAGGAGGAGGAGGAGTGGAGGAGGAGGAGGAGGAGGAGGAGGAGGAGGAGGAGGAGGAGGAGGAGGAGGAGGTGGGGAGCAGGCAAGGAAGAGGAGGGGACGGAGGAGGGAGGAGGCAGGAGGGAGGAGGAGGAGGAGGAGAGAGCAGCAGGCGGAGGAGGAGGAGGAGGAGGAGGAGGAGGCGGAGGACGAGGGGAGGGTCAAGAGTTGCCCGAAGTTGCTCTGGAGGGGAACCCATTGGATGTGCTTCGTGTGTTGGGCTGTTCGCTCCAGGATGCTCCTCGTTTCGGGCATCTCCACGTGGGACCCTGGGCCTTCGGCAGAGGAGCTCTGCTCTTGACCCGCGTTCCCGTGGCCATGCTCCAACTGTGCAGCCGGACCGAGGTATATAAGATCGAGGTCGTTTCGGGGAGGGTGCATTAGTGCTCGTCGTGCTTGTTGGATGTTATTGTGCACCCTGGAGAGGGTACCCTTGCATGTGCTGCGTGCTTTCGGCGGCTGAGGCTCTCGTGTTCCTAAAAGATGCTCCTCTGGCCTAGGTCCGACGTACGTCGCAGGAACTTTCAGAGGCGAGCGAGGGGGGGGAGAAGTGAGAAGGAGGAGGCCTTCTCAGACGGCGGCGGCCAGAGCGCGGGCAGTCGCCAGAGGGGCCGAAAGGCACGAGAAGTACGTAGCGCGTGCGCACGGCACGGTCGCAGGAACTCTCGGCGGCGAGCGATCGGGGTGGGGGGGGGGGGGGGAAATGATAAGGAGAAGGCCTTCTCAGAAAACGGCGGGACTTCTGGGAAGACTTCTGCGTCGTCGGGGAAGGCCCAGGCGGCCAGGGGACTTCCGAGCCTTCTGAAAAGGCCCGCCCCTTCTCACTTCCCCCCCTGGGCTCGCCGCCGACGAACTCGGGTTGCGTCCGCTCGAGAGGCGTGGGCGCGGCATGACATCCCAGGCGGAGGGGCCCGAGTGATTCTGAGGCGGGCGGACGGTTCCTGCTGGAAACATGTTTTTTTTTACACAGAGAGCCAACAGCAACCGAAACTGTGGGATAGCGTGTCGCTTGTTTGAGCCCACCACGCTTCGGCGCGACACGCTATCCACTTCCCGGTCCCCAAGCTTCAACGTCCCGAGCCTTTCCGAGCCTCCCGCCCCGCAGAGCGGAGCGCCGCGCTACCCGCGTGCATGGCATAGCGTGTCGTTGGGGCCGCCGCCGCGACGCGCTACGCAAAGGTTCCCTACCGCATGTAATCGTTTCGCTCACTCCGCCGGCCCGTATTGTGTCACTGGTACTGTATGTTGGTGTGCACGTGGCGAGCGAGGAGGAGGAGGAGGAGGAGGAGGAGGTAGAGGAAGAGGAGGAGGAGGAGGAGGAGGCGGAGGAGGGGGGCGAGGAGGAGGCGGAGGAGGAGGCGGAGAGGCGAGGAGGAGAAGGAGGGAGGATTTGAGGGAGGAGTGGAGGAGGGGGCGAGAGGATGTATGAGGCTAAGAGGAGTAATATGGAGGATGTTCGCGCAGGCGGGCGATGAGTAAGGTGGTGGGGGCTTTAGGCAGAGCAGTAAGTGCGATTGGGGGAAGGGGAAGTAGGCGGAGGATAGTGGGGTAGTGGGCGGGGCTGAAGAAGTTGAGATTGAGGAGGAGGAGGAGGAGGAGGAGGGGGAGGAGGGCGAGGAGGAGGAGGAGGAGGAGGAGGAGGGCTGTCTGCCCCTCCTCGGCCCCGCGCCGGGCGGCCCATTCGGGCTGCCGGGGCCAGCGCGCGGCCCAGAGAGAGCCGGCCAGCATGGGCCCCGAGAGGCCCCAGGGGCCGCCAGCCCTCGGGGCGGGCTTTTGTTTGGGGGATAAAACGACGCGAAGATCGGGACAAAATCGGATCGGGATAACTCGAAATCTCTCTGAGAATCGGCGGGTTTGGAGGATGTATTGGGCGCCGCGGCCGCTCCAGAGCGTTCCGGAACGCTCTGAGAGCGCTCCGGAACGCTCTGGAGCGATTTATCCCGATCCTAGCCCTGTTTTAAGGGAGCCAGGGTCAAGCAGTGGCGAAGCGTCCTGGCTCGTCGACGGGCCCACGAAAGGATGTTCTGAGAACCTTCCGTGGTCCGCACGACATGTTCTTCGAACCTTTCTGTCCGAGACGGCCTTGTTTTAGCACACTGGGCTTCTGTTCTAGGAACATTGTTTTGTGGATTCGAACATGTGTCTGTTATAGATTTCGCGGTAGGCCTATAGCAATGCCAGGGCGGTCGGTCCCTTATCAAAAGGGGGCGGGGCTTGGAGCCGCCTGGGAATCCGAGGTGACTCGGCCGCGCGCGGAGGGGGGCTCGCGGGGAGTCCGAGTCCGCCACGCGGGGCAGGTAACGCCTACCCCGCTGACCTCCGCCCGTCTTCCCTTTTTTCGGAGCTTCCCGGGAGGCCCTCGTCGCCACCGCTGGCTTCGCCTCGAGGTGTTGGTCAGAACGCACCCTGGGAGAGGTCCAGGGGTCGCGAGGTCGCCCAGGCTCGGCCACGCGCAGAAGGGGGCCTGGGGAGGGGGGGGGGAGGGCTTCTGAGCAGCAGCCCTGGCTCTTAGAAGGCGCGGGCCTTGTCTGCAGATGTGAGGCCGGGCCCTTCTGAGAAGCAGCCTCCATCTAAGAAGCCTTCCTCCCTCCCCTGTACCTCCCTGTGCGCGCCGCCAAGTGGCCCAGCACTGGTTCTGGCCAGCAAGACAGAGGGGAAGAGGCCCGAGGCTCTGGATTCGAGAAGGTTGCTTGTCTGTGTCTGGCTCTGGGGGCCGATTTCGGGCCTCGGGACCGTCTACAACGGATCCGGGGTGATACACTGCACCAGATGGACCCCAGGAGAGGTCCAGGGGCCGATTTTGAGGGGATCTGGCCTCATCCCCCACTCTCGACCGATGTTCTGGTGCCCCATCCAGTTCAGACCCCCCCCCAAGCCGCCTCCAAGACGGGGCGAGGTCGAACGAACAGGGCACACAGGGAAGTGCAGGCTCGAGGTTTGGGGCTTCGAGGTCCCAGATTTCTCAGGAGGGAAAAAAGACAGACACAATTAATCGTCGATTCCCAGAAAATATGGGAAAATATGGGAAGTGGGGGGGAAGACAGAAACCCAGAAAATATGGGGAAATATGGGGAATCGTTTATTTGTGTGTGTATTTATTTGTGTGTCCCAGGGCCCCATCAATTTCGCGTGTTCTGTTGGGTTCCCGGCAGCTTCCCAGCCGCAGGACGCTCTCCTGCAGCGGCGTCTCGCCGATGGGCCTTCTGCGCGTGTGCCCGGGTCGCCCCGAGCGGCCACCGGAGGCCCGAACTGTGATCCCGAAAGCCAGGCGACGAGGATGAGCCGGGTCGGACGAAACTGGGGGCACGGGGAGAAAGGGGACGACGACGACGACGACGACGACGACGACGACGACGACGACGACGACGACGGCGACGGCGACAACGACGACGACGACGACGACGACGACGACGACGACGACGACGACGACGACGACGATTGCGACGACGACGCACTGCGGATGCCCCATGGGCCATGGGGAGGGGGTTGCTGCGTGGGCCCGCTGTAGTCGGTCGACATCGACGACGACCACGACGACGACGACAACGACGACGACGATTGCGACGACGACGCACTGCGGATGCCCCATGGGCCATGGGGGGGGGTTGCTGCGTGGGCCCGCTGTAGTCGGTCGACATCGACGACGACGACGACGACGACGACGACGACGACGACGACGACGACGACGATTGCGACGACGACGCACTGCGGATGCCCCATGGGCCATGGGGGGGTGCTGCGAGGGCCCGCTGTAGTCGACATCGAAGACGACGACGACGACGACGACGACGACGACGACGACGACGACGACGACGACGACGACGACGACGACGACGTGGTTACGAAAAGTGCTGCGCGCAGTTGGTGTCGGTCCCGCCGCCGGGCGCCGTCAGGGGAGAGACCCTGGGAAAGCGAGCTGCGCGAGCTGGTTCGCTACCCTCCTCCTCCTCCTCCTCCTCATCCTCCTCCCTCCTCCTCCTCCTCCTCCTCCTCCTCCTCCTCCTCCTCCTCCTCCTCCTCCTCCTCCTCCTCCTCCTCCTCCTCGTCCTCCTCTTCCTCCTCCCCCCCATCGTCCAACCCACGTTGGGCGAGGAGGTACCCCATCCTTTGTCTATACAGTCGGGGCCCTGAAGAAGGAACCCTTTTCGTTGGGGAGGGGCTCCGTGTTCCTTAGTTGTTTCACTGCTTGCCCTGGATGTTCCGTAGGTTTTCGGTACGGAGTCGAAGTTCAACTTGTGGAAACATAGGGGCCTCGTTCCTCGTTTAGGGTAACTTAGGTCAACGCCCCGACTGTACCCTCCCCCCCATCGTCCAACCCACGTTGGGCGAGGAGGTGAGGAGGGGTCCCTCGGAGAGGGCAGGCAGATTTCCTAGAGTGGTGCGCGTGGCGTGGCGGGGGCCCTGAAGAAGGAACCCTTTTCGTTGGGGAGGGGCTCCGTGTTCCTTAATTGTTTCGCAGCTTGCCCTTGATTTCCCTTTGGTTTTCGATACGAAATCGAAGCTCAACTTATGGAAAATAGGGGCCTCGTTCCTTATTTAGGGTTCCTTAGGTCAACGCCCCGACTGTACCCTCCCCCCCATCGTCCAACCCATGTTGGGCGAGGAGGTGAGGAGGGGTCCCTCGGAGAGGGCAGGCAGATTTCCTAGAGTGGTGCGTGTGGCCTGGCGAGGCCCGGAAGGAGGGCGTGGCGTGGCGAGGCCCGAGAGGAATATGACCTTCACGCAAGTCGGGACTCGCTTGCACGCCTTTTCGGCCCGCTTGAAACGGCGGAGGGGGGGGGAGGGAATGCCTTGCAAGGAAATTCGCTTGGGTCTGAAGAAAAAACAGCCTCTACGTGGCTGGGGGGACCTCTTTGAAGCCCACCGCGGCGCCTGCAGACCTCGGGCGTCGCGATCGGTTCGGCCCCTGAGCCCCTCCCAAATCTCGGCCCGCCAGGAGGCCGTACTCGGGCCCGGGCGGCCGTCCAAAGACGGCTCGGGCCCGAAGAACATCAGGGGCGGCAACGAATGGGGTGATGGCACTGGCGGGGGATCTCATGGCCAAGGCCATGATGTCTCCCCCGATGTCATGGCCGCCCTCCTTGTTTCAAGACGCTCCCTGCCCCCCCCCCTCCCCTGGTCCACGCACATGCCTCGGGTCATGATTTGCGACCCCCCCCCCTTCGACACCCCCCTCTCGGACGCACCCCAGAGCAGAAGCAGCCCTGGGGAGGTGGTCAAGAGATCCTGGGCGCATGGGCTGAGCAAAAGCACGACGTCGGAGGTCCTGGTGCGCTGTCCTGACCAGGCTCAAGTCGGGCACGTCCCTCTACAGGAGGAATATTCAAAAATAGACACAAATAGTCTGGGGTTGTAGTATTGATTGGCCATATTGGGGTATTGTGTGAGTATTTCTAATTTTTCGTCAAAAATCCCCCTGTAGGAAGACAGGCCCGACTTAGGACCAGGCCGATCTGATGTCTCGAGAGGTCCCTGGAGGTCCCCGAGCTGAACCAAGAACGCCCCGAAAATCTCAGACCCCGATCCTCGATCCTCTAACGTTCGAGCCCCGAGCCCTCGATCCTGGCCGATCCTGGGCCGAGAGTCGGCCTTGCCAGGATGATTGGTGTTTGTGGACAGCCCGCGTCCTCCCACCGAGGGCGGGGCGATCCTCGGCAACGACCCCACCCTGGTGGCGCGCGCCAAGTGGTGGTGTTCCCGGGCGCCCTCCCGCGGTGACCTGGGGGGCGGCACCAGGAGGAGGAGGAGGAGGAGGAGGAGGAGGAGGAGGAGGAGGAGGAGGAGGAGGAGGGAGAGAGGCGTGGAGGGGAGGAAAAAGAGAAGGAGGAGGGGGAGGCGGAGGAGGAGAAGAAAGGGAAGGAGAGAGATGGAGGGCTGGCAATGGCGACGACGATGCTCTCGTCGTCCCAGGTGTGGGCCTGTGGCGCGTCTACGAGCACGACGCGGTCGGGCAGAATTTCCGGCTCCCCGAGATGCTGGCAGCCGTCGGTAGCGCGGCTGCCGAGATGTTGCCCACGATGATCGAGCGCAAGCGGAAGATACACGGCCTGTCGGGGGGGCGTCGTCGCCGTCATCGGAGCAGTCGCGGTCGGAGAAGGAGGAGTAGAAGGAGGTGGGGGAGGAGGGGTAGGAGGAGGAGGAGGAGGAGGAGGAGGACGAGGAGGAGGAGGAGCAGGAGGAGGAGGAGGAGCAGCTAGGAGGAGAAGGAGCGGAGGAGGAGGAGGAGGAGCAGCAGGAAGGAGGAGGAGAAGGATGAGGAGGAGGAGGAGGAGGAGGAGGAGGAGGAGGAGGAGGAGGAGAGGAGGAGGAGGAGGAGGATGAGCTAGGAGAGAGGAGAGGAAGAGGAGTGGAGAGGAGGGGAGAGAGAGGAGGGAGAGGAGAGGAGAGGAGATGGAGAGGAGAGGAGAGGAGGGGGAGGAGAGAGAGGAGGGGGAGGAGGAGAGAGAGAGGAGAGGAGAGGAGAGGAGAGGAGAGGAGAGGAGAGGAGAGGAGAGGAGAGGAGAGGAGAGGAGAGGAGAGAAGAAGAGGAGGAATGAGGAGGGAGAGAAGCTGACGGGCGCTCTGCAATGTCAGACAATCGCGCGGCAGTTTGCACACGATGTGGTAACTACGCATGCTGAGGAGTGCTGAATTTTGCTAAGCCCTGCCAGCAGCGCACACCCGCCTTGAAGAGGCAGCGAAGCCGGGCTGAGGAGGGGAAGTTTCCGGATTGGGCGCCGCAGCGCGTTGGCCGGAAAATCGGAGCTCTGACGGAGACCATTGGGCACGACTTGGCATGCTTGGTGGCCTGTAGGGTTCCGAGTCTCGTCTCCATGGAGGCCCAGCCTGACGACCGAGCATTTTCTCTCGGTGGAGGGCAGAGGGTGAAATCTGAAATGCCGTTTCGATTGATTTTCGAGGTTTGAATCTGCACAAGGTGAATCATAAGACGGATTGATTTTCGAGGTGCGAATGCCCATATGGATTTCACATTGAGCCCTCCACCCTAAGAAAATGCTCAGGACGAGCTCCTGGCTGGGGCTGGTGGGGGGATTTGGCGTGGCGCCCGTCGAAGCTCTCCTCGCAAGGCTTGGGCTGACCCGCGAGAGTGTAGGTGCACGGGCGACCCGCGCAGGGCGCCCCGCTGCCGCATCGCAGGGCGTGAGGGTTTGGCTGAGGGCGGAATGATGATGATGATGATGATGATGATGATGATGATGATGATGATGATGATGATGATGATAAGCATGACGATGATGATAAGCATGATGATAAGCATGATGACGGTGATGGTGATGGTGATGGTGATGGTGATGGTGATGGTGATGGTGATGGTGATGATGATGATGATGATGATGATGATGATGATGATGATGGTGATGATGGTGCCAGTGCTGGTGCTGGTGCAGGTGCTGGTGTTGGTGCTGGTGCTGGTGCTGGTGCTGGTGCCGATGATGATGCTGGTGCTGGTGCTGGTGTTGGTGCTGATGACGATGATGGTGCTGGTGCGGGTGTTGGTGCTGATGACGATGATGATGATGATGATGATGTTGATGATGGTGATGGTGATGGTGATGGTGATGGTGGTAGTGATGATGATGATTGTGATGGTGATGGTGATGATGATGATGGTGGTGGTGATGATAATGATGATGATCATGATCATGGTCATGATGATGGTGGTGGTAGTAGTGGTGATAGTAGTGGTGGTGTCGATGATGATGACGACGATGATGGTGATGATGATTATGATGATGATGATGATGGTGATGACAATGGTTGTGATGATCATGGTGATGTTGGTGATTGTGATGATAATAATATTGATGATGACGATGATGATGATGACTGTGGCGATTGCGATGGCGATGGTGATGGTGATGGTGATGCAGATGATGATGACGACGACGTCAGTGATGATGGTGATGATGATGAAATTGATGATGAAAAGATGATGGTGATGGCGATGGTGATGGTGATGGTGATGTTGATGACAACGATGGCGATGGGGATGGCAATGGGGATGGTGATGCTGCTGACGGTGACACTTGTGTTCATGATATTGTTGGTGGTATTGGTGATGCTTATTGTGTTGATGATGATGACGAGGCCGATGATGCCGATGCTGATACTGATGACGATTATGATGGTGACGACTGTGACGGTAATGGTGATGATCGTGATGGTGGTTGTGATGATGATGACGAGGAGTCCGATTCGGGAGATCGACCACGCTTAAGATTCCCAGTTGGATGTGAGGTGTGCTTGTTGTAAGGTGTTTCGGCAGCCGTCAGCGAATTTACCCCTGCAGCGAATCGAAGTGGAGGGAGGGGGGAGGAAAAGGACAAGGAGCAGGAGAGAAGAAGAGGGAGGAGGAGGAGGGGGAGGAGGAGGAGCAGCAGCAGCAGCAGCAGCAGCAGCAAGAGCAGGAGCGGGAGCAGGAGGGAGGAGGAGGGGGAGGAGGAGGAGGAGGAGGAGGAGGAGGGAGGAGGGAGGAGGGGAGGAGGAAGAGGAGGAGGGGAGGGAGGAGGAGGCAGGAGAAGGGAGGAGGAGGGAGGAGAACAGAGGGGGGAGGAGCGAACGGAAGGAGGCGGAATGAGGAGGAGGAGGAGGGCGGAGGAGGAGGAGGAGGAGGCGGAAGGCTCTCCTCTCGAACAGAGAACCCAAGCCCCGCGGGACTGCTGCGGGAGCGCCCGGCGGAAGCCGAGGCAGGCACCCGCGAGAGGCTCGCGCTGGCGCCCCCACGGGTGCTGCAGCACCCCCGCGCTGGGGGGGGGGGGGGGGGGACACGGCTGGGGGCGGCGGCGGCGCCGACGGCGACGCCAACACCGACGCCCGCGACGACGCCAGCGACGACGCTGGCGACGGCGACGACGAGGGCCGGCGAGCGCGCGGGGCTGCGCGCACGCGCGAGCCTCGCCGCGGCGGCACCGCCGCTGCTCTGCGAGGCCTGGGGGTCCCCGCGTGCCCGCCCCCGAGGTGGAGGAGCAGCGCCGCAGACGGGGGGGTGGGAAACGGGTGCCGGGCAGGCTGGTACGAGAAGTTCTTCGCCAGGAGCCCTGTGCTGCAGGCGATCAAGCTGCAGAAGGAGTCGCCCGGGGACGAGTCGGTGTGGTGGATCACCGCGGCGCTTCTGCCGGACGGGATGAATGGCGAGAAGGCGGGCCGTCTGGGCTGCTGGCTTGACTTGGTTTCGGCGGAACGGGGCTAGGACGAGGATAAATCCGTGTCAGAGCGTTCCAGAACGCTTTCAGCGCGTTCCAGAGCGCTCTGAGATGGCCGCGGCGCCCGAGACATCTTCCAGAGCCGCCAGATTCGAGAGATCCCCGATTTATCCACCCCCCAGTTAATCCTCGTCCTGGCTTCGCCTTGTTGTCTTGGTTTCGGAGCCAGGGTGGCTCGGACAAGTACGGATGGCTGCCTCCCCAGACGGGCGTTTCCTCGCAGCCTCGGCCTCTGGGGGCAAGTTCCCAGCCCCTAGGATCTTCGACAACAAATAAAAATCACGACGACCCTAATGCCACGGGAATAGGATCAAGAGCTCCCGGGCCTGCGTCGTGATACACAATGACGTCGGATAAGTCTCTGAAGATCGGTGCCGCAAACGCCTCGAGTCGCGAAACCTTTTTGGAGAACCAGTCCGCACGCAGACACACATGCTGCGATCATCACCTTCCGATGCCGTTCCTGCTTGGTCTTCTATAGGTGGGGATGCAGCTGATGAAGGAGTGCCCAGACATCGAGATTCGGCCAGGATGCGGCGGACCCAAAATATACACCAATGGTGATCCTGGCCAGGACAGTCCTGGGCTGAGGGCCTGGAGCGGTGCAGGTGTACAGTTGCAGTCCTCCTGAGGATTCTTCCCCCTTGGCCAGATGGGCATCTTCAAGTCGGACTGGAACCAGCCGTGCCCGAACGCCGAGGTTCGGCCGCGGGCAAGAGGGGGGCAGGCCTTTTTGCTTGTCTCAGCGGTGCTCTGGGGGGCGCTGCGCCCACAGCGTCAGAGGGTCAGGGCTCCTCCTTCTCCGCATCCTCCTCCTGCTCCTCCTCCCCTTTCCCCCTCTTCTTACTCCCACCACTACTACTACTACTACTACTACTACTACTACTACTACTACTACTACTACTAATAATACTACTACTACT
>CAUYUJ010016213.1:220213-222713 GCA_963575745.1 Prorocentrum cordatum | reverse complement strand
ACTACTACTACTACTACTACTACTACTACTACTACTACTACTAATACTACTCTACTACTACTACTACTACTACTACTACTACTACTACTACTACTACTACTACTACTACTACTACTACTACTACTACGACTTTTACGGCTTCTTCTGAACGCGGATGAATTGCGAGAGTCGCAGCTCGCGATGCACATAGATGACTCACCAGTTGAACTTCGAATGTCAGTCCGAGCTACGTGCGAGGAGGACGAGGAGGGGTGGCGGAGGACGGGAAAGGAGGGGGACGACAATCACGAGGAAGGAAAGGTTCCCAGGAGTTTGGTCCGCGCTGGGGCGATAGCACCACTCCAAACCACGGGAATAGCACCAGTTGCGAAAGGCCTAGAATGATCAGAATTGGGAATGCCGGAAATTAAATCCGACGTGTAAAGAACAGCGAAAAGTGGGGTTCTCGGACAGGATCCAAGGAGAGATGATAATCATACTCACGTGGAGGATTCGCAGGGATAGGAGGAGGAGGAGGAGAAAGGCGACGACCCCGGATGTGGAGGGCCCTGGACCCTGGATAACCCTAGCGCCAGAAGAGGGCGCTGTTTCGCTCACGCGGCCGGCCTCGCTCTTCAGGGTGGCAGATTGCCTCTTCTGGGCAGGCTCGCCGGCGGTTGGAAGACGCGGACTCCAGGGACACTGTCCGCTCGCTCTTGGGTCAAGAAGAAGCTCCACCCGGGGCAATCACCGCCCGCGCGGGCGAGCGCGCTACCCAGCGCTGCGGCGAGGCCCATTTCAGCAAGACCCGCCGCGCGTTGCGCTCGACATGGGGCAGGCGCGCAGCGGGGTCCTGGAGCGGCCCGGGCCCACATCCCAGCTTGGGACCGATGGGTGTGGCTCTACGTCGGGCATGTCCCTCTACAGGAGGAATGTTCAAAAAATAGTACGGGGACGGTTCTTCGATTTGTTTCTGATATTTTTTGCGCGTTTGTGGACAATCCAAAATCTATGAGGACATGCCCGACTAAGCATGGCTGTGCGAGGCCCCCAGCGGGGCCGCCGCGGCGCCGCCGGCCGCTGCATGCGCCGCCTGCGTTCGCGGCCTGGCGACCGAGCGCGAGGGGGCCATCCAGCTTTGGGGGCGCAGCGGCCCGGCCGTCCGCGCACCTTCTTCGACGTCCCCGTCCGGCCGTCAGGCACACCGCATTGGGTGACGTCGACGCGCTGCGGGCCGCCGCTGGCCGCGACTGGGCCGCGCATGCCGCCGCCGGTGCGGGCAAGCGCTGGTAGCACCCGGCGAGGCAGGCGCCCTGGGGAACGTTGACGCTGGCGCTGGGGACCGCCGGCCAACACGGCCAGGCGTCGGGCGGGGCCAGGACGAGGATAGATCTGCTCAGGAGCGTGTCAGGACGCTCTCAGAGAGAGCTCCGGAACGCGCTGAGAAGGCCGCGGCGCACGAGACGTCCTCCAGAGCCGCCGGCTCCCAGAGATTCTCGCTTTATCCTCACCTGGTTTTCTCCTCGCCCTGGCTTCGTCTTGGACGCTGGCGCTGGAGGCCGCCAGCCCACACGGCCACAAGCGGCTCCGCGGCACACCCTCGCAGCAGCGCCCAGGAGCCAGGCCGCGCTGCGGGAACCAGGCGGCGACGCCGCGGCGGAGGCCGTGACCGGGCAGCCGGTGGCCCGGCGGGGCCGTCGAGCGGCGCGGGGCCCTGCGCCGGGCCACTGCGCAGCCGCGGCTTGGGCGCGGACCGCGACAGCCAGGCGGGCGATCAGCGGGCCGCCGCGGCGGCTTGATGCCTCCTGGCGCCCGTGCTGAGCTGCGGATGTGGGGGCTGAAGCCTTGTTGGTGTTGTGACCCCTTCGGCACCCGCAAGAGGAGGAGGAGGAGGAGGAGGAAAAGGAGGAGGAGGAGGAGCAGGGAAGAGGAGGAGGAGGAGGAGGGGAAAAGAGGATTGATGATGAGGATGAAGAAGAAGGAAGAATAACAATAGTAATACTAATAATAGTAATAAGAAGAAGAAGAAGAAGAAGGAAGAAGAAGAAGAAGAAGAAAAAGAAGAAGAGGAGGAGGGGGGAGGGAGGAAAGAGGAGAGAGGACAGAGGAGAACGAGCCGTCCCTCTTCCGACCGCCGCCGAGAGGCACTGTACCACGGCATGGTGTGCCTTCCCTCCTCCAACCAGCTGCTCGAGGCTGACATCGAGCGCATTTGCGGGGCGCTCGAGGATGCCATCGGGCAGGCGCCGCAGTGCTGATGCCACAAAGTTGATCGCGCGGTCGCCGCCGCCGCCGCCGACGCCGCCGCCGCCGCCGCCGCCGCTGTCGTCGTCGTCGTCGTCGTCGTCGTCGTCGTCGTCGTCGTCGTCGTCGTCGTCGTCGTCGTCGTCGTCGTCGTCGTCGTCGTCTTCGGGCGTCGTCGGGCGTCGTCGGTCGGCTGAGGACGCAGCGTTGCCGGGCACAGCGGTTCAACGCAAAAGCACAGGGGGTCAGAAAAGCAATAATGGTCGATTGGCTTTTG
>CAUYUJ010016213.1:210213-215213 GCA_963575745.1 Prorocentrum cordatum | reverse complement strand
GCGCAGGGAGGCGACGCCCCTCGGGTCGTACAGATTTCGCGTGGACAGGCGATCCCCCCTGGGGCGAGCACAGCAGGATCGATCGCCGCATCCATTGGTACTCAGACAGGCTGTGAGGTCGATAATTGGATCGGTCGGGTGATATCGAAAGCGGGGACGATAGTGGCATTACATCGTAGCGCAACGTCGTCATCACGCGTCGTCGTAAACTCGAGAGCGCGTCATCGTCATCAGCACACCCATCGCATGTGCCAGCAGTTGGTTACTTCCCCCCCACCCCCCACCCCAGCCTCCAACTCACCCGCGGAGTGGTTGTAAAGGTATTGTTAGCCATTCTACCAATATATAACTTGCACCGCAAAAGTTTGTTACATTGTCGTAGACCATACCCCCGTGCCGACGCTGGACGGTATTCCCTTCCCCCCCCCATTTCCGCGCATTTGCGTTTTGGTCATGTCTGCTCTGCTACAAGATAGCAAGCGTCACATCACATGTCCCGTTCCCTTCACCGTTCATCTTCCCACTATCGAACAAGACCATCCCAGCCAGCCTCTTCATAGTTCCCCCCTGTCACACCCCTTTCAAATAATATTATGCGGAGCAGTCGCTGGGTTATCCAATGTGGATATCGAACGACTCCTTAACAACCAAGACCATGCTGGCAACACGCGCGCGCCCCTGGGCGAGCATGTAAACTTATCTGCACAACCAGCTGGCGTCCAACCATTTCAAGGTAGCCGTCTTCAAAACAAAATCAGAAGAAAGCATTCAAAGGTGGCATGATTTACGCGCGCACATTTTCGAACCAGAAAGAACCAGAAAACGTCGTTGGTTTGAAATTCTGTCGAATGTGTGACTATTCAGGCCGCACGCGTGTGCACGTCGAAATCATCCAGCAATCATCGCGCACACGCCAATTCTGCCAGATGCAGCCAAACGGGCCAGACGAGCGCGTCCCCGCGAGCGCATGTCGGAGTCATCATAACACAAGTAGTTCTCTAAGCAAGCTCAAACCATGCGAAACCCAAATGGCCCTTCAACGAAAATGCATCGCAGTTCCTGTGCGCGCGCGGTGCCTCGTCACTCTCATCAGCACCATCGTCATCATCATCATCATCATCATCATCATCATCATCATCATCATCAGCATCAGCATCAGCATCATCATTATCATTATCAGTATCATCATCACCACCAGCATCATCACCACCAGCATCATCAGCAGCATCATCATCAGCACATCATCATCAGCACCAGCATCATCATCAGCATCATCATCACCATCATCATCGTCATCATCACCAGCATCGTCATCATCATCAGAATCACAATCAGCATCATCAGCAGCAGCATCCTCAGCAGCATCATGGTCATCGCCCCCCTCCCCCACCGAAACCCCGGACCTCGATCCTCCAGGTCGCTCCTCGACCCTCGCCGCGGCCCACGCGCCGCGCACAGCGGCCCGCGATCCGAGCGGCCGCGCCTCCCCCGGCCGTTGCTCGGGGCGGCGGGCGCTCTCGCCGGGCACCTCTCGCCGGCCGCTGCGCTTGGCAGCAGCCACGCGGCGGGCTCTTTTCGGGACTCTCAGCGGCCCCGCGCGCGGTCGTTTCCTCGGCAGCAAGGCATTGGAGCTTGGCATGCCAGACGGAGGAGGAGGAGGAAGAGGAGGGTGAGGAGGAGGAGGAGGAGGAGGAGGGCGTCGATGAGGAGGAGGAGGGCGTTGAGGAGGAGGAGAAGGGCCTCTTGATTCTGCTTTCCGCGTCGGTCAGCGTCTGGGGCTCGGCGAGGTGGCGCCGATCTGGCGTCGGCGAGTGTCGATGTAGCGTCGGCTCAGCGCCGATCGGCATCTGTTCAGCGTCGACCAGCGTCGATGCGCAAGAGCGGACAGGGTGGTGTGGAAAGCTCACATGAGTTGCCGCCGAGCGTGCCGTCACCGCGCGCCGAGGATCGGAGGGCCTGGCGGGAGCCGCCGTGCGGGGGGGGGGTATTATGCTCCGCTGCCCTCACACGTACGGTCCGGCCGAGGTATGAGAGCGAGGGCGGTCCGGGGAGGCTGCCCCGATGCTCGTCGTGGCTGTGGGATGTGTCGGCTAGACGTAAGAGTGACCCCTTTCGCCAGAGTGACCCTTTGGTGCGGGCACAGATGGGCACCCCGGTGGCCGAGCGCGAAGCGGCAGCAGCGGCTCGCGCGCCTGGATATTTGGCCTCCCCGCGGCCCCCCAAAGAGCCGCGCACCAAGGGTCACTCTTACCCAGGGTCACTCCTACGTGTAGCCGGATGTGCTTGCGCATCCTGGGGGAGGGCACGCTCGCATTGTCTGTGCGTCTCGGCCGGCGGGGGGCCTCCTGTGCTCGAGGGGGATGCTCTCGTCTGTCCCGGGTCCGACCGTGAGCTGGGCATCTGGTTCAGAGGCCTCCTCTCGAGGAGCTGGGCCAGCGTTCCTCGGCAGAGCTGCCAGAGAGCTGGCCCGGCTTCTTTCACTAAGGGGAGGTCTACTTAAGGGAGGTTTGTCCACCGCCGATTCTTGGGCAGGTTCGCCCCTCCAGCGTCAGCAGCAGGCGGTGGCCCAGGCTTGTGTCAAGAGGCTTGCGGGAAGCTGCCCCCGACTTTTGCAAGTGGTGGTTTTCTGGATCGTGTCTCCAGCTGACGCTCGTTCTGAAGCGCAACGCGTATCCCCCTGGTCAAGTCGTCCCTGTTCACATGTTGCGTGTTGGTTTGGCACACATTGGCCCACGTTTTGCGAACGTACCGCGCTAGACCTACGTCTTCACAGTATACAGTCGGGGTGCTGAAGAAGGAACCCTTCTCGTTGGGGAGGGGCTCGGTGTTCCTTGATTGTTTAACTGTTTGCCTCAGGTTGTCCTGCGAGCTTCCATGGAAAATCAGAGTTTAACTTGTGGGAAAAAAGGGGCCTCGTTCCTTAGCTAGGGTTCCTTAGGGCAACGCTCCGGCTGTACGTCGGGAACTCCGTGTCGACACGCTACGGGAGGCGTGATGCGTACCAGGGCGGCCAAGTTCGTGAGGCTTCGAGCTGCGCAAAAAAAAACAGCCCCCCCCCCCCGGCGGTCCCGGCCGGCCTCGGCAGGCCCCCCGAGCCGTCCTGGGGCAGTGTCGACACCCCCGCGGCGCCCCTCGGGGCGCTCCGCGCCCCGGGGTCCTAGTCTGCTAAGGCCGCCCCGGGACCATTCGGAGGGGGCCTGTGGAGGCCAGCTGGGACTACTCGGGGGGCCTGTCGAGGCCAGCTGGGACTACCCTGGGGGGGAGGGGCTGTCTGCTCGCAGCCCGAAGCATCAGGGGGGTTTCCAGGCCTCCCTAATGGAGGGAGTCCGAGCAGTTGGGGTCGGAGGGTCACGCCGCCTCGCCGCTGCATCGGCGATGCGGCTCGATGTGGAGCCCGAGTTTCTCCATGCCGACAACGCCGATACATCGCCGATGCGGCGCGATCCTTCGACCCTATCTGCTCTGACCTTGGTTGTTCTTGGAAACGGCATGGCCGTTGTTTCACCGTTTCCAGAAATCGTGATCTTAATATTGAAAAGGGTAAAGAAACGGCTCGCCGAAATGTTCCGGGAGTGGGATCGGAGCCAGATCCGATAAAACAACGGCGCTGGAATTGGAAAACAATGGCAAAACGAAAAACGGTGAAAAAAATGTTTCGTCGTTTCCAAGATCCACTAAGGAGGCTCGGACCTCCTCAGGGAGGCCTCCATTTACGTCAGCATGGAGGAGAGCGGGTCCTGGCGGTCTTCCGCTGTATCTCGGCTTCCCCTCTGATCTGACGGTGCACCGACGTCGCGATTCTTTGCACGGCCCTTGCCCCAGACAGGTCTTGGACGCCTTGCCCATGGTGATCGTTTTCCTAGTCATTGTTTTGCCGATCGGCGCGGGCCCTTGCACCCACCCCTCCCCCCCCACGGAGTAGATCTTGGCTGTTTTTTGGCGCCTATTTCGAGCAGATGGAGTCTCGCCTGTAGGACGCACTGCTTCAGACAGTCGCAGTAAGCAGAGGTCCGCAACCAGACCCCCCCCCTTCCGCCCAGTCGAAACGCCGAATAAGAAAACGCTCACATGGTCTGTTTTTCATCCCAGACCTTTCTTTCGGCGGCTCCAAGGTCCCCGTTCGGCCCCGTCGATGGCACGCAACCTGCGCCGGCCCCCATCACATCGCCAATGTCACGTTGAGGGGGTTCGGTCGTACGCACCCCTGAGATTCGACGTTACAACAAAAAAAATGCAAAACAAAAAAAACAAAACAAAACAAAAAAAAAAAAAAAAAAAAAAAAAAAAATGCTGGACCCAATACTTCTGCGTGCGCTTTCGAACCGAGCCATGGGGGTCCCTGGGCCCGAAACCCAGCGAAAACGCCCGTGGTGAAAAATCGCAACGCCAGGATCTCTCAGGGTCCCCAGGGACCTCCCCCGGCCCCGCGCCCTTCAAGAGACGGCCCGGGAGCAGAGGGAGGCGGGGGCGGCGGAGGCTGGCGTCAGAGGCGACCAAGAGGGGGGTGATGATTAGGGGGGAATATCATGGCCAAGGCCATGATAGCTTTCCCGATGTCATGGCCCCTCTTCTTGTTTACATGCGTTCCCTGGCCCCCCCCCCTCCTCCCCCTGGTCCGCGCACATGCCTCGGGCCACGATTTGCGAACGCCCCTCTTGGACGCCCCCCCTCTGGGACGCCCCCCTCTGGGACGCCCCCCTCTTGGACGCCCCCCTCTTGGACGCACCCCTCTTGGACGCCCCCCCTCTGAGACGCCCCCCCTTCTGGGACGCCCCCCGCTCGGACGCCCCCCTCTTGGACGCACCCCTCTTGGACGCCCCCGATGGCGGGCCGGAGCGCGGAAGGCGTCGGTGGAGCAGGCTCCCCCCTCGCGGCTCCCGCCCAGGGCTTCCGCAGCTGTGCCAGCTGCTTTGTTCTTGCTTCCTTCTTGTCTCGGCCCTTGGTCGCCGCTCCCGACCTCCTCCTCGTCCTCCTCCTCCTCCTCCTCCTCCTCCTCCTCC
>CAUYUJ010016213.1:135213-207713 GCA_963575745.1 Prorocentrum cordatum | reverse complement strand
TCCTCCTCCTCCTCCTCCTCCTCCCTCCTCCTCCTCCTCCTCCTCCTCCTCCTCCTCCTCCCCATGGGGCCAGCTCCTCACCCTCCTCTGCCTCCTCCTCCTCCTCCTCCTCCTCCTCCTCCTCCTCCTCCTCCTCCTCCTCCTCCTCCTCCTCCTCCTCCTCCTCCTCCTCCTCTCCTCCTCCTCCTCCTCCTCCTCCTCCTCCTCCTCCTCCTCCTCCTCCTCCTCCTCCTCCTCCTCCTCCTCCTCCTCCTCCCTCCTCCTCCTCCTCCTCCTCCTCCTCCTCCTCCTCCTCCTCCTCCTCCTCCCCATGGGGCGGGCTCCTCACCCCGAGCTGCTCCGCGGACGGCCCTCGAGGCCGCCAGAGGCGCTGGGCAAAAGCCACGGCCTCGGACGGCCTGTCGCCACGAAGGAAGAGGCGGGCCCTGCAGGAAGCTCACCCAGGCCTCCTGGATGGGGTCGGAGCAGATGGGGTCGGAGGATCGCGCCGCATCGCCGATGCATCGCCGATGCGGCTCGATGTGCAGCCCGATGTGCTTCACGTCGGCGTCACCGATGCATCGCCGACGTCGACGATGCATCGCCAGTGCATCGCCGGTGCATCGCCGGTGCATCGCCGGTGCATCGTCGATGCATCGGCGATGCGGCGAGATCCTCCGACCCCATCTAGGAGGCCGCTAGCTCAGGCATCATGATGCCACTCCTTCTTGGGGGAACAAAGTGGAAAAGGGTTTTTTTCCTCGCCCAGATTTCCCGCCCAAGGATGTCGAGTCCACTCCTCGCCCGAGGCCTTTTCCCACCTCCAGTTCGCACGATAGATAAGACAATGATTCCGACGATGGGGAGCGGGGAGGGTTCGAAGCACGATGGACTCGAGCCCCAGGACAGGGGCAACTTGTGTAAGCACATGTGTAAAAATATGTCTGTTATGGACATGTGGAAGACACTAGGGCCTCGAGCCCCAGGAGGAGCAATCTATAGGAACCTACGCAGAGCACAGAAATGAGTCAAGCACCAGTCGATGGGGCAAAATGTACGAACAACATGAAACACGCACGAAAGGTTCGAGACCCAGGCGAAGGGCAATCGCTGGGAGCACACGTGAACACACAGAGGGCTCGAGCCCCAGAAGAGGGGCGCTGAAGCCTGTGAAAGCGAAGCCTACGGGGGCCCGAAGAACACGCACCGAATACAGAAAAGTGCCTCGTGGGGCTTCCCGGAGGCGGAGGGGCCGAGAAGCATTCCCCGAATACAGATCTCAATGCGGAAAAGTGCTTCTTGGGTCGGGGGGGGGGAGGGCGAGAAGCGCTTCCCGATCACAGATCCCAATACAGAAAAGTGTCTCCTGGGGGGCTGTCTGGGAGCGGAGGGGAAAGCGCTCCGCGAATTCCTATCACAAGAAAGAAGAATGTTTCCTGGGGTGTCCTGGGGCCTCCTGGCGGCGGGAGGGCCGAAAAAAAATTCCCAGAACACAGATCCTTGGAGCGTCCTGGGGCCTCCTGGGGCCTCCGCAAGTAGCGGCAAGATTGCTCTGACGGATTTCATCGTACTGCGGAATTACAAGGAAGTCTCAAGCGAAACAGCCGTTCCGACATCCGTGAGTAGCAGCAAGAATGTTCTGAAGGATCCCTTTGCGGTGCTGCATTTCGAGCAAGTCGCAAGCGAACGGTCGTTCGGCATCCGCAAGTAGCAACCACTTGGTTTTGAAGGACCCATTTGTGGTGCCAAATTGCGAGGAAGTCTCAAACGAAACGGCCGTTCCGGCATTCGCAACTGGCGGCGCGATTGCCCTGAAGGATCCCCTTGTGATATTTAATTCCAAGGAACCCTCAAGCGAAATGGCCGTTCCGGCATCCGCAAGTAGCGGCAAGATTGCTCTGAAGGACGCCTTTGTGGTGCTAAATTGCGAGGAAGTCTCCAGCGATAGTGCCCTTCCTGAAGTTCGGGCCATCTCTGGCCAGGGCCTTTCAGAGTAAACTGCGAGGAAAGTATCACACGGGAGCGTTCTTGTTGTTGTTGTTTTTGTTATTGTTGGTGGTGGTGGTGGTGGTGGTGGTGGTGGTGGTGGTGGTGGTGGTGGTGGTGGTGGTGGTGGTGGTGGTGTGGTGGTGGACGTTTGGGCGGAACCCCGAAATGATTGAGTGTGAGCCTTACTTTCAAAAGAAATATAGCCAGTGCGGAGGCGAGGGCGCCAGGGCGGATATAGGGGGTCAGCCAATAATCTCTGCTTAGTAATGAATACTCAATCTCAACGACGACGACAACGACCATCATTGTAAGAATGTGTCCTCTCATCTGCTCGTATATCGTTCAATATGTACTCAAAATTAGCCTGGCACAGGACCCAACCATATGCAGCTGCGAGTGCCGCAGTTGTGAGGATCGTCTTCGGTGGAACTCCTTATGGGGCCACAAAACGTGTGAGAGGCGTGCCGATTTGGGGAGGGGGGGCGCGTGTGAACTTTCCCATTGGGACCTCCGGTGGAGCTCCCTACGGGGTCACAAAACGTGTGAGGAGTGTGCCGAAACTGGCGTGACGCCCACATGCGAACTGCGCCACTGGGACCTTCGGTGGAGCTCCCTACAGGGCCACGAAACATGTGAGGGGTGTGCCGAACAGGGCGTGACGCCCACATGCGAACTCACCAATGGGCCACGAAACGTATGAGGGGCGTGCCGAAACTAGCGTGACGCCCACATGCGAACTGCACCATTGGGACTATCGGTGGAGCTCCCTACGGGGCCATGAAACGTGTGAGAGCTGTGACGACACGAGCGTGACGCCCACATGCGAACTCACCAATGGGACCTTCGGTTGAGCTCCCTATGGGGCCGCGCGAAACGTGTGCAGGGTGTGTCGAAATGCGTGCGACGCCCATATGCGAACTGCGCCATTGGGATCTTCGGTGGAGCTCCCTATGGGACCGCGCGAAACGTGTGAGAGGTGTGCCGAAACGGGCGTGAAGACCACATGCGAACTGCAGCATTGGGACCTTCGGTGGAGCCCCCCATGGGGCAACGAAACGTGTGAGGGGTGTGCCGAAACGGGCGTGACGCCCAAATGCGAACTGCACCATTGGTACATTCGGTGGAGCTCCTTTGGGCCACGAAATGTGTGAGGGTGTGTCGAAACAGAGACGATGCAGGGGCAAGGAGGAGAAGGAGTGACGCAGGGCGCTATCTCTTCAAAACCAGGACGCAACACACAAGATGGTTCGACAAAAAACAATACCCGCCCTCTTCGGCGTTGATCGTACGTCCTTGGGGGGTAAATCTTCCGTCGCTGTCACGTGTAACTGGCGCAGCCTTTAAAATTGTCTTGGCGAAGGACCCAACCATATGAAGTTGTGGGTACCGCAATTGTGAACATCTTCTTCGGTGAAGCTCCCTATGGGGCCACGAAGCGCTGCGCTGGGCGGGGGGGAACGCATGCGGGCGGTAGCACTGGTGCCGTCGGTGAAGCTCCCTATGAGGCCACGAAACGCTGCACTGGGTGGGTGAAAATACCAAATTAGGCGTGTGGGACGCACGCGGGCGGTCCGATTGGGGGCTTCGGTGGAGCTCCCCATGGGGCCGCGAAGCGTTGTAAAGGGTGAGCAAAGATGCCAAATTGGATGTGGGGGACGCATGCGGGCGGCCCCAGTGGAGGTTTCGGTGGGGTTCCCTATGGGGCCACGAAGCGCTGTACTGGGCCGGTGAAAATGCCAAAATGTGTGCGGGGGACGCATGCGGACGGTCACACTGGAGGCTTCGGTGGAGCTCCTTGTGGGGGACCCACGCGGGCGGTCCCAGTGGGGGCTTCGGTGGAGCTCCCTATAGGGCCACGAACCGCTGTACTGGGCGGGTGAAAATGCCAAATTGGGCATGGTGGACGCACGCGGGCGGTCCCATTGAGGGTTTCGGTGGAGCTCCCTATGGGGCCACGGAACACTGCACTGGGCGGGTCACAATGCCAAACCGGGCGCGGGGGACGCATGCGGACGGTCCCACTGGGGGCTTCGGTGGGGCCCCCTTATGGGGCCACGAAGCGCTGTACTGAGTGGGCGACAATGCCAAGTTGGGTGTGGGGGACGCACGCGGGCGGTCCCACTGGGGCTTCGGTGGGGCTCCCTATTGGGCCCCGAAACGCTGTACTGGGTGGGCGAAAATGATAAATTCGATGTGGGGGACGCATGTCGGCGGTACCACTGGGGGCTTCGGTGGAGCTCCCTATGGGGTCGCGAAGCGCTGTATTGGGTGGGCGAAAATGCAAAATTGGGCGTGGGGGACGCACGCGGGCGGTCCCACTGGGAGCCTCGGTGGAGCTTCCAATGGGGCCACGAAGCGCTGTACTGGGTGGGTGGAAACGCCAAATTGGGCGTGGGGGACGCATGCGGGCGGTCCAAGGTGGGGCGTCGGTAGGGCTCCCCATGCGGCCACGAAACGCTGTGCTGTGTGGGTGGCAATGCCAAGTTGGGCGTGGGGGACGCATGCAGGCGGTCCCACTGGGGGCTTCGGTGGAGCTCCCTATGGGGCCACGAAACGCTGCACTGGGCGTGTGAAAATGCCACATTGGGCGTGGGGGGCGCACGCGGGCGGTCCCAAGGGGGGTTCCGGTGGAGCTCCCTATGGGGCCACGAAGCGCTGTACTGGGTGTGCGAAAATTCTAAATTATGTGGGGGACCCATGCGGGCGGTCCCACTGGGGGCTTCGGTGGAGCTCCCTATGGGGCCACGAAACGTTGTGTTGGGTGGGTGGAACGCATGGAAGAAGGACGAGGGAGGGGAGGAGGAGGAGAGGAGGAGGAGGAGGAGGAGGAGGAGGAACGCGGGGCGACGTCTTTTCAAAACGAGGACCCAACACCACAGGATGGTCGGGAACAAAAAGAACAATTAACCTGGCGAAAGACCCAATTATATGCAGTTGTGAATTCCGCAATTGAGAATATCTTCTTCGGTGGCGCTCTTAAGGGGCCACGAAACGTTGTACTGGGTGGGTGAAACGCAGGGAGCAAGGGCCGTGTTGGGTGGTGGCGGACGCATACGGGCGGTGCCAGTGGGACTTTCCGTGGAGCTCCTTATGGGGCCTGGGTGGGTGAAACGCAGGGAGCAAAGGTTGTGCTTGAGCGGTGGCGGACGCATGCGGGCGGTGCCACTGGGACCTCGGTGGAGCCTCTCTATGGGGCCTCGAAACGCTGTACTGAGTGGGCGAAGCGCAGGGAGCAAAGGCTGTGCTGGGTGGTGGCGGACGCACGCGGGCGGTGCCACTGGGACCTTCGGTGGGGCCCTTTTTTATGTGGGGCCACGAAACGCTGTACTTGGGCGGGCGAAGCGCAGGGAGCAAGGGCTGAGCTGGGTGGTGGCGGACGCATGCGGGCGGTGCCACTGGGACCTTCGGCGGAGCTCCCTATGGGGCCACGAAACGCTGTACTGGGCGGGTGAAAGCGCAGGGAGCAAGGTATGGGGCCACGAAACACTGTATTCGGTGGGCGGAACGCAGGGAGCAAAGGCTGTGCTGGGTGGTGGCGGACGCATGCAGGCGGTGCCACTGGGACCTTCGGTGGAGCCCCATTTTATGGGGCCACGAAACGCTGTATTGGGTGGGTGAGACGCAGGGACCAAAGGCTGTGCTGGGTGGTGGCGGACGCATGCGGGCGGTGCCACTGGGACCTTCGGTGGAGCTCCCTATGGGGCCACGAAACGCTGTACCTGGGTGGGTGAAACGCAGGGAACAAGGGCTGTGATGGGTGGTGGCGGACGCATGCGGGCGGTGCCACGGTGACCTTCGGTGGAGCTCCCTATTGGGCCACGAAACGCTGTGCTGGATGAGTGAAACGCATGGAAGAAGGAGGAGGGAGGGGAGGAGGGGGGGGAGGAGGAGGAGAAGAGGAACGCGGGGACCGTCTCATCAAAACGAGGACCCAACACCACAGGATGGTTTGGAAAAGCAACGGAATTGGCCTGGCGAATGACCCAACCATATGCAATTGTGAGTACCGCAATTGTGCTGGGTGGTAGCGGACGCATGCGGGCGGTACCATTGGGACCTTCGGTGGAGCCCCCCAACGGGCCACGAAACGCTGCACTGGGTGGGTGAAACGCAGGGAGCAAGGGCTGTGCTGGGTGGTGGCGGACGCATGCGGGCGGTGCCACTCGGACCTTCGGCGGGTTTTTTTTTTTTTTTTTATGGAGCCACGAAACGCTGTACTGGGTGGGTGAAACGCAGGGAGCAATGGCTATGCTGGGTGGTGGCGGACGCATGCGGGCGGTGCCATTGAGACTTTCGGTGGGGCCCCCTTATGGGGCCACGAAGCGCTGTACTGGATGGGTGAAACGCAGGGAACAATGGCTGCGCTGGGTGGTGGCGGACGCATCCAGCGGTCCCCCTGGGACGTTCGGTGCAGCCCCCTTATGGGACCACGAAACGTTGTACTGGGTGGGCGAAACGCAAGGAACAAGGGCTGTGCTGGGTGGTGGCGGACGCATGCGGGCGGTGCCACTGGGACCTTCGGTGGAGCTCCCACTGGGGCCACGAAGCGCTGTACTGGGTGGGCGAAACGCAGGGAACAAGGGCTGTGCTGGGCGGTGACAGACGCATGCGGGCGGCGCCACTGGGACCTTCGGTCGAGCCCCCATATAGGGCCACGAAACGTTGTACTGGGTGGGTGAAACGCAGGGAGCAAGGGCCGTGTTGGGTGGTGGCGGACGCATGCGGGCGGTGCCAATGGGACCTTCCGTGGAGCTCCCAATGAGGCCACGAAACGCTGTACTAGGTGGGTGAAACGCAGGGAGCAAGGGCTGTGCTGGGTGGTGGCGGACGCATGCGGGCGGTGCCACTGGGACCTTCGGTGGAGCTCCCTATGGGGCCACGAAGCGCTGTATTGGGTGGTGAACGCAGGGACCAAGGGCTGTGCTGGGTGGTGGCGGACGCATGCGGGCGGTGCCACTGGGACCTTCGGTGGAGCTCCCTATGGGGCCACGAAACGCCTGTATTGGGTGCGTGAAACGCAGGGAACAAGGGCTGTGATGGGTGGTGGCGGACGCATGCGGGCGGTGCCACTGGGGCCTTCGGTGGAGCCGCCTATGGGGCCACGAAACGTTGTACTGTGTGGGTGAGACGCAGGGAGCAAGGGCCGTGTTGGGTGGTGGCGGACGCATGCGGGCGGTGCCACTGGGGCCTTCGGTGGAGCCGCTTATAGGGCCACGAAACGTTGTACTGGGTGGGCGCAACGCAGGGACCAAGGGCTGTGCTGGGTGGTGGCGGACGCATGCGGGCGGTCCCATTGGGGGCTTCGGTGGAGCCCCCTATGGGGCCACGAAAAACGCTGTGCTGGGTGGGTGAAACGCATGGAAACAGGAGGACGGGGAGGAGGAGGAGAGGAGGAACGCGGGGACCGTCTCTTCAAAACGAGGACCCAACACCACAGGATGGTTACGAAAGAGAGAGAGAGAGTGAGAGAGAGAGAGAGAGCGAGGAGGAAGGGAGGGAGGAGGAAGGGGCAAGTGGGAGGGATAGAAGAGACGGAGGACGAGAGAGATTAGAAAGAGGGCTTAGCAACATGGCATGGCAAAGAAGACTCAGGCAAGGCCGCGGTTCCGGAGTAAATGGTGGGGAAGTTCTTAGCGAGAGTGCAATTCCAGAGCGCCGAGTGAGCGATTCTTTAATACATGTAAGCTAGTCCCAGGCGAGAGCGCGATTCTTAAATTGGCCTGGCGAAGGACCCAACCATACGCAATTGTGGATACAGCAATAGTGAATACCATCTTCGCCCGCGCTCCCTATGTGGCCACGGTTTCCCGCCGGAACCCGACATGCTCAGGGACACGTTTGTGGCCGTCTTCGCGGTTGCCGACGACCACGAGGACGGCGTCCCCCTGACCGAAGAGCAAAAGCAGGAAAAGGTTCTGAGAGTCATGAAGGAGACTGCCATTGGCGCCTTCGGTGGAGCTCCTATGGGGCCACGATCCTCATGAGGGGTGTGCCGAAATGCCCCGAGGCCGCCATGCGAACCCTGCCACTGGGGGCCTTCGGTGGAGCTCCCTATGGGGCCACGATCCTCGTGAGGGGTGTGCCGAAATGGCCCGAGGCCGCCATGCGAACGCTGCCATTGGGGCCTTCGATGGAGCTCCCTATGGGGCCACGATCCTCGTGAGGGGTGTGCCGAAATGGCCCGGGGCCGCCATGCGAACGCTGCCACTGGAGCCTTCGGTGGAGCTCCCTAATGGGGCCACGATCCTCGTGAGGGGTGTGCCGACATGGCCCGGGGCCGCCATGCGAACGCTGCCACTGGAGCCTTCGGTGGAGCTCCCTATGGGGCCACGATCCTCGTGAGGGGTGCGCCAAAATGGCCCGGGGCCGCCATGCGAACGCTGCCACGGGAGCCTTCGGTGGAGCTCCCTTTTGGGCCACGATCCTCGTGAGGGGTGTGCCGAAATGCCCCGGGGCCGCCATGCGAAAGTTGCCACTGGCGCCTTCGGTGGACCTATGGGGCCACGATCTTCGTGAGGGGTGCGCCGAAATGGGGCGGGGCCGCCATGCGAACGCTGCCATTGGGGCCTTCGGTGGAGCTCCCTATGGGGCCACGATCCTCGTGAGGGGTGCGCCAAAATAGGGCGGGGCCACCATGCGAACCCTGCCACTGGAGCCTTCGGTGGAGCTCCCTATGGGGCCACGATCCTCGTGAGGGGTGTGCCAAAATGAGGCTGGGTCCACATGCGAACGCTGCCACTGGAGCCTTCGGTGGAGCTCCCTATGGGGCCACGATCCTCGTGAGGGGTGTGCCGACATGGCCCGGGGCCGCCATGCGAACGCTGCCACTGGAGCGTTCGGTGGAGCTCCCTATGGGGCCACGATCCTCGTGCGGGGTGCGCCAAAATGGGGCGGGGCCACCATGCGAACCCTGCCACTGGAGCCTTCGGTGGAGCTCCCTATGGGGCCACGAAACGCTGTACTGGGTGGGTGAAACGCAGGGAGGAGGGGGGAGGAGGGGGAGGAGGAGAGGAGAGGAGGAGGAGGAGGAGGAGGAGGAGGAGGAGGAGGAGAAACGCGGGGCGACGTCTCTTCAAAACGAGGGCCCAACACCACTGGATGGTTGGGAAAAATGCGCACGGAAGTCTCAAGGGAGAGCGCGATTCTTCAATAGATTGTGAGGATGTATAAAGCGCGAGCCGCTGTTGATGCAAACCGGGGGCCAACTACACAGTTTGGAGACCCAAAGTTTTCCCTGTTAAAGAACAAAGTGCGAGCCCGGCGAGAGACACGTCAGTTGCAAAGAAGCATGTGATACTGGAGGGGGAGGTCAACAATGATTATGCTTTCAAACGTGGCATCAGCGACAACATCAGCAGCAACAACATCAGCAGCAGCAGCATCATCGTCAACATCATCAGCGTCAGCATCATCATCATCATCATCATCATCATCATCATCATCATCATCATCATCATCAGCATCAGCATCATCATCAGCATCATCATCATCATCTTCATCGTCGTCGTCATCGTCGTCGTCGGCAGCAGCATCATCAGCACTACAGCCTCTCCGTTCTCTCACGTCTCCGCTTTCGCGCCCCAGCGTGCGCGCGGCGCGCCTCCCCGGTGCGCACGTGTGCCGGCGCGCGGGGGGGGGCAAAATGACGACCACGGAGGCCGCAGCTGGAGGAGGAGGAGGAGGAGGAGGAGGAGGAGGAGGAGAGGAGGAGGAGGAGGAGGAGGAGGAGGAGGAGGAGGAGAGAGAGGAGGAGGAGGAGGAGGAGGAGGAGGAGGAGGAGGAGGAGGAGGAGGAGGAGGAGGAGGAGGAGGAGGAGGAGGAGGAGGAGGAGGAGGAGGAGAGGAGGAGGAGGAGGAGGAGGAGGAGGAGGAGGAGGAGGAGGAGGAGGAAGGAGGAGGAGGAGGGAGGAGGAGAGGAGGAGGAAGGAGGAGGAGGAAGAGGAGGAGAGGAGAGGAGGATGATGAGGAAGAAGAAGAGCAGCATAAGGAGGTAGGAGAAGGAGGAGGAGGAGGAGGAGGAGGAGGAGGAGCAGAAGTCACAGGATGACCGATACTGCAACTGTACTGGTCACGGGCAAGACCTTCAGATTTGCCCTCTGGCCTGCCCAGCTCTGCGGTAAGCCTGAGGCCTGACCCCATTAAGAGATCCCAAGGAGACTGTCAGTAGGAGGAGGAGGAGGAGGAGGAGGAGGAGGAGGAGGAGGACGGAGAGGGCCCTTGCAGGCCGTCCTCATTGTTTCCCCATCCAAGGCCAAGTCGCAACCCCTGTACTTCGCATTCCTGCAGCCCTCGACACCATGCCTTTCCCTCCGGGCCTGAGCACCGACGGGTCGTTTTGCTGCCCTTGTCGGGCGCGGCCGTGCGGCCACGAGGCTGGCCGCGCCTTCCTTGACGCTGCGGACCAGAGCTGGCCTGGCAGCACGTCGAAACAGAATAGGAGGAAAGCAGCAGCAGGAGGCGGCGACGGCAGCAACGTCCCCGCGAGAGGTGGTCGCCGCGGACACGCTCGGGAACGCCGCGCAGACCTCGCGCGAGCGCCAGGAGGCGGCGACGAGGACGACGACGACGCACGACGACGACGACGACGACGACGCTGGACGACGACGACGACGACGACGACGACGACGACGACGACGACGACGACGACGGCGACGGCGACGACGACGACGACGACGACGACGACGACGACGGCGACGACGGCGACGACCGACGAGCGACGAGCGACGAGCGACGAGCGACGGGCGACGAGCGACGGGCGACGAATCTTGCCGATGGCGACGAGAGATGACCCACGGGCCACGACCGAAGACAGCGACGACGACCAGGGCCTCGCTGACCACGGCCAGCTACGAGCGACGACGACCTCGACGCGCGACGAGCGGCTTCGGCACGAGCGACGACGGCGCGCAACGCCAGGCGATTGCGAAGACGACGAGGACCGGCGACGAGCGACGAGCGGCAGGCGTTGGCCGCCTCGCTGCACGGCGCCGGCGCGGCTCGGCTCCGGCGGCCGCCCACCGCCGCGGAGCGCCGATCGGCTGCCGCGGGCCAGAAAACGCCGGATCCACCTCCTGCTCCTCCTCCTCCTCCTCCTCCTCCTCCTTCTCCTCCTCCTCCTCCTCCTCCTCCTCCTCCTCCTCCTCCTCCTCCTCCTCCTCCTCCTCCGCTTCAAACGGTAGTCCCGCCTTTTTCACCCCTTCCAAACTTGTGCCCTCACTGCCCTGCTCCCGCGTCCATGCACAGCCTGGCCAAGTATCGCGCCCGCCTTTACCCCCCCCCCCCCCCCCCCCCAAAAAAAAAAGAAAACGTCATCGAGCCTCCCACCCTAATGCTGTACCAGGTGGGAAGCACCCCAACACGCTGTAAACGTCGCCCGCCGAAATACCACCGAGCGTCCAGGCAGCATTCCAGGTACGAGGGTGTGGCTCACTTTCGCGAACCTCTGGGCACCAGAACGTTTCCACTCACGAACAATGTTCTCAATTGCATTGTCGCCCGCACATGCCAGTCCTTCCGAAACGATGGTTTCCCCTCATTCGGTTGATTGCGGATGACCACCTTCGCATAGCCGTTGAGCGAGTCCTTTTGTGAATTCACGCCATGGCTTGGAACGTTCGTAGGCGCCCTTCAGCTGCCGCACCATGACCTCCAGGGCCAGCACGTCATGAAATCATTCGCATAAAGCTCCACCACGAATCGCCAAGTGAATCAATGTGTCCACCTGCGGGTTCTGCAGCACACCACAATCAGTAGTAGCCGCAAGTAGTAGTTTCAGTCCACATAGTTTGCTGCATAGACGATCTCGCCTATCAGGCCGTCTGCGTCTCGAACCTTCAGGTGCTTCGCACCAAAGCTTGAGCTGTTCCCAAAGTTCCAACGCCGCCCACCAGCGTGAAATATCTTCCGTGTCCAATTAATGCTAAATGTGTTCCAAACGGGTTGACATTTGTACTTGTCTGAACTTGTGTCCTCAAGCCCTGCCCTTGCATGCCGCCCAGTCCTGTTTCTCCAGCTTGAGCCGTTGACAAAGGTCCAAGTCCAAGCAACTGAACCGTTATTTGAGAGACAAGTATGTGTTTTCAGGCTGCTGAGCAAAAATTGAATACTCCACTCCTCCAGGCGGTAACCACGTGGCCTTACCCTTCGGATCGAGGCCGACGGGGTGGAGAAGAAAAGACTTGCAAGCCACCTCTTCTCTCACCATAGGCCCCTCCATGATACCTTCCACCGTGAGGAGCACGGGAGCGAGGTGAGATTGGCGCCTACTTAAGCACGTCGACCCGGCAGTCGAATGCGTCAAAAAGATTTGATGTTTTGTTGCGGATGTATTCTCCACATGTACCGCGAGAAATCGCTCAAATGCTACCATAGACCAATTCTAGCCATCATCGCGTCTGTAGAATGTCCTCTGGATGCCTGTTCCGGTCTCCAGCAAGAATGAACGGCCACGAGAGCCCGAGCAGCGCCGTCGACAGGAAGTCCAGCAGGTCGAGGTTCCCCCCCTTGGCCACATATGCCCGTGGTAGCGTATGCCGAGCCAATCAAGATGGCCGACGAGGACGACAAAGTAACCAGCTTGAACACCACTCGATGTTGGCATCGCCCAGGAACTTTTTATGACGCGGCGGGCTCCTAACAACTGTGAAGTGAGGATGGCGACATCCCCCGAGATTTCGAGGTGGCCAGCACCAGTGCGAAGGGTTTGTCCCGCCGCCATCTTCTTGGAGCCCTTGCGGCACCACTGGTGCGCCGAACTCTCTGCTTGGTCAGGAGGAAACCAATGCACACCACGCCAGGTACACCTCCATGCTTGTCCAGCCACAGAAAGGACATCTTTGGCCGACTGCCGGGTGTTGCCATTGCTCGTGGCCATATTGCGTTGCCGTCGCGCGGGCCCGCCCTCCAAGGCCAGCTGCTCCGACAGGGAGAGAGGCGACGCCTGCAACAGATCAACATCCCGAGTAGCAGCTTCCACGCATTGATCGGTCGCTGCAGGGCACGTCGCAACAGCGCCATCGGGTCGACAACTCCCCGCCTCGTCGGTACCTTCCGCCCCAACGCGGGGCGGGCAGCGCGCCCCCGCGCTCCCTGATTTTGGTCTGGTCGGACGCGGCGACGACGAGCGTCGGGGGCTTGGTCCCGAAGAAACCTCGGAAATCGTTGAGGATAGCATTGAGTATCTGCCCGTGCCCATCCACCATGCTCTCCCACCCCCCTCGTTGCAACTGCGCGGCAAAGCATAACGCCGTCGCCGTTCGGAACGCGCGAGATTCCGAGCTTGAGCGCAGATCTCCTGGATGAGTTGGGCATCAACTGGCCGAATCCGCCCGACCAGGATGGTCCAAGTACTTTGCAAGATAAGCAGCGCACCAATCCTGCCAAAGAGCTGGGCCTTGAAACTGTTCCCCGCAAACGTCCCATATCCAGTTCGTTGCACAGTGCCGCAGGTCGCTGCCCAGCTCTTCACTCACCGAGGCCGAGGACTGCTAGTTTGCGAGTTGCACATCGGCTGCCTGCCAGGATGATGAGAGTGTCGATCAGTATCCAGTGAGACATGCTGCCGTCGCCGACGGACCCTTCAAACCCGAGCCCCCGCCGCTGTGCCGGTAGCTGAACTCGGGCGGGAGCCAGGCCGAGGGACGCGAATCGGCGCAGTTGGAACCGAATCCGCCTCAGGAGGACAAAGCGCAGCGACATTGAACTTCAAATCGCCAATCAGGACCGATGACCTGGTCTTCCCAAAAAGCGCCCAACGGTTGCCTCTGCAGATGGCCACTCTCCCGAGCACCGTTCACGCCCGAGTCGAACTTGGAACGCGTCATCGTCGTGGAGGGAGAAAGCCGCTCAAAATTGGCGGCCGAACGCTGCAGCGACGAGGAGGAGGCCTCTCGATGGCCGTTTGGGGCATCTTGGAGGCCCCTTGGGACCTCTTGGGGGTTCTGTGAGAGCGCGTTGGGGCCTCCTGGTGCAGTTTCGGGGTGGACTGTTCGAAATCTCCGTTCGGGTTTCCCGTACGAGCCCTCGGGGCCCCGCGTTGAGGCCGTCCTGGGGCCATCTTGGGCCGTCTTGGAAGCCTCTCGGACCGTCCTAGAGGCCTCTTGGGCCGTTATGCGGCCCTCTAAGAGGCATCTTGGGCCATATTGGGGCGATGTTGGGGGCGCATGGGGCCGTCTTGGAGCGCTTGGGCAATTTATTCTTTGCATTACGAATGGTATTGTTTTATCCGTGTAGTAGTCATTCGTATTATTTGTGGCACTAAATCCATGACTGTGACCATTAATAGCATCAGTATGATGATCGTTCGTATTCTTAGTAGTACTATACTTCTTCTTCGTAACCAGCCAGGCCCTCGACGCTGACGCGTTGGCGGACCGCCAAGGGCCCCGCGTACGCCGCGCAGGCCGCTTGCCGAAAGCGCGGGGCGCAGTCCGCAATGCTCTGGCGACGACGCCCGATCGTGGGTGATGTTGAGAGTTGGACCACTCCAGAGGGTCATGAACCGTCGGAATCAAAGCACGGAGAATGGCTGGACGATCTGATGGGCCATTTCCGGGGTCAGCATTGGCAGCAGGACTCCACGCACGAGGCTGGGGCCGACCTTTCCGAGGACGCTGACGTTGTGGATGCAGCGTGACATCATCCAGCACTGTCGACAGAGATTGCACAATGAATGTGGCCCCACGCTGGGCGTTTTCTCGAAAGCTCAGTGGCCCAGGCGTCGGCGGTTCACAGTGGGCGCCTTGGAGCACCTGTTGCGCCCTCGGCGCGGCACGGCGCCAGAAATCCCTGTTTCACATGATCCGGACTTGCCCCACGGCAGATCGACCACGAAGATTGCAGGAAGAGCGATGGCCTGGTCCCTCAGGCCGTCGCGGGGGCGGATGCCATACCAGCGTCGTGGTTCAGAGGTGCCCCGCCGCGGGATCACACTCATCCAAGATTTGATGGGACCCCGATTCATGAGAGCGTGCTCCCCGTACGTGGGCGCCCATGTTCAGAGTGCAGGTCTACCGTTGGCACTCCCACCGTTGTTTTCGGGGTCCGAGGAGCGTTTCTCCTCCGACCCTCGTCGCCGCCGGTGTGGATCCGCAGCCGTTGTCCTGGTCAGTGCGGATTTGGGGGCTTGGGAGTTGAGTTGTTTGGACGCATTTCATCAAGCGTGCAAGGCTGGGCGCAGACAGTTCCCACGGCTGAACGTATCGCGGTCGCCCTCGCTATGGAGAACATCTCGGGCCCGTTGCTATCTTGCTATCGACCGCAAGCCTCTCCCAGCGGGGTTGGGAGCGTAGGAGAGCCCAGGTGCGCGACGGGCGGAACGGAGGCATTTGGGCGAGGATTCGTTTTCCCCTGGACGCCCAGGGGGGGGGCATCTTATATCGCACTTTCTCTCACACACACCCAGACACCTGGGCCGACGGATCGCGGGCGTTTCCTCGCTCTTAGCAGCGCCGCTGCGGATGCAGCCGCGGGAGAGGCTGCCGGGATAAGTTGGTCCTGTTCTGCCGTCGGTGATCCTCCCACGGATCAGCGGGACACCGCCGCTGCTCGCGTCCGCAACAGGGCCCGCCGAGCCCTAGCCGACATGGCCTCCGCTGACTCTAAAAAGCCCAAGGATGTGTCGGGTACCTCGGAGAGGGCCCGCTTGGGGACCAAGGAGGAGCGTGCTGATCGTTCCAGCGCGCACGTTTCTGCACGTTGCGGAGTCTATCATTGGAGGTGCCGCGGCCAGCTCACGACTCGATCTCAGCTCGTGGAAGGCTGCTCGTCGCCGAGCTCAGCTTCCTCGGGTTCCTGGCCGCTCCATGTCGTGTCGTCGGCCCCATGGCTCTGTTTCGGTCGGAGGGCTGACTCTGCATCGGCCCCACCGTCTTGGATACTGGGAGCGGACTCTGCATGTGTGCTTTGGCACGCCTGCGGCAAGAGTGCCGACGGGCAACGGCCGCCAGCTCGAAGGCGAAGACAAGGCCCCCACAGAGAGGAGGCACGACAACCCCGCCCCGGATTGCAGGAGGCAAGCTCCAGAGGCACGCGGGGCTTCCCAAGGCGGCCCAGGCGGTGGCCTCTGAGCTAGAGCCAGCGGTGGTTACCGCACTGGCCGCCAGCAGGCCGGGAGCGCACGGCTCCATCGCCCGCCTGCCGAGGCACTCGCCCGTTCATTATGTACCTCCTCTGCACCTTGTACTTCACAAGACTCCCGAAACGGCCTCCTCCTCCTCCTCCTCCTCCTCCTCCTCCTCCTCCTCCTCCTCCTCCTCCTCCTCCTCCTCCTCCTCCTCCTCCTCCTCCTCCCTGTCCTCCTCCTCCTCCCTGTCCTCCTCCTCCTCCTCCTCCCTCCTCCTCCTCCTCCTCCTCCTCCTCCTCCTCCTCCTCCTCCTCCTCCTCCTCTTCTCCTGTCCTCCCTGTCCTTTCCTCCTCCTCCTCCTCCTTCTCCTCCTCCTCCTCCTCCTCCTCCTCCCTCCTCCTCCTCCCGTCCCGTGTCGCCCTGCCGCCCTCCTTCCCGATCCGGCCCCTTCTCCCCTGGAGGCCCCGAGCGGTCACACGAGCACCAGAAGCGTTGAAGAGCCGCGAGGGGCGTGCCCAGCGCCAGAGCAAGGATGCTGGAACTGCCCCAGAGGAGGAGGAGGTGCTGGGCCTGATTTCCACCACCACCACCAGAGGTTGCAGGGGGAAGGAGGTGGAGGACGAGGAGGACGAAGGAGGAGGAGGAGGAGGAGGAGGAGGAGGAGGAGGACTCCCTCCCCCTCCAACTTATGGTGGTGGAGGTGGGAAACAGGCCCATCAGGAGGTGGAAGAGAGGAGGACAGCATAGACCAATCCCCTCATCGCGCCTGCGTAGAGGGCCCATCGGACGGCCCGCTCCATCGGAGCACCTCGCCTCCGGACTTCCAGGAGGGCCTCGAGGCCGGACGACCAGGGCGGCGGCACGCCAGCAAACAAAAAGAAGGACCATGGAGGGCGGCGGCACGCCAGCAAGCAAGGCGGAGGAACGTGGACGAGGAGGAGGAGGAGGAGGAGGAGGAGAAGGAGGAGGAGGAGGAGAGGGAGAGGGAGAGGGAGAGGGAGAGGAAGGCTCGTTTCCCGATATCCCTTCGAGATTAATCTTGGACCTTCTGTCGGGCCAGGCGTTCACGCGACGTCACGACGTCGTCAATACAGGAACCCTCTGTCGTGTTTGAGCTCCTTTGCAAACGCTGACGGCATCACTTCTTCCCTGATTACGGCAGGTTTGCGTCGTGTCGCTTGGCAGCGACCCCGCCGCCGGCGTTCAACGTTGAACGTCGCTGGCGACCCAGAATCGGTCGATGTTGAACGATCCCCGCGGTTTCAGAATCCAACGCCGGGGACGCCACGACGCGAACCTGCCGTAAGCTTGCCCAAAAGGCTTTTACTTCTTTGTGAAGAACTTGTGTGTGCGCAGGGGTCTAAGGGAGGTGGCCCTCGGCCTTGCTCGGCTCCCTGCTTTTGGGGGTCCTTGCTGCCTTGCTCGGGCTCCCCGGTCTTTTTCCTTGGGTTCCCCTGTCCTTCCTCGGTTCCCTGACATTGTTCGTTGCTTTCTTTCCAGGTGCCATGGTCTTGCTCCTCGGGCTCATTGGTCTTGTTCCTTGGCCCCCCCCGGTCCTTGCCGCGCTAAGCAATACCAAGCAATGCCGAACAGTGCCAGGTAAGTCAATGCCAAGCAATGCCAAGCATTTCCCCATTGCTTTGCTCTGATCAGAGCTGTGTTGAGTTGTTCTGGAAGAAACAAGACCACGAAATGGGGTCAGGCCGGGCTCATCATTTGTCTATCAATACCCAGGTCCGAATTGCCTTCCCCGGCCTGCACTATCAAGCCACATCGCTGCATAGCCCCGCTGCATTTCTTCCGCCGCGTCCGCGTTTCGCTTGTCCTGGTAAGTTGTCATCCTGGCCTTGATTTGCGCGCCTTGTCTCTCTTCTTGTTTGACCTTATCGCCTTCTCTTTCGCCTCCGCGGGCATTTGGGGAGCCCGCCGAACGGAAATATATGTTCCCCGCTAATCTCTCCGCCGAATGTTTCAGCGTCAAGTGTGGTGGTGTTTGCCTGCATGATGTTGAAACCGATTGTTGCACCAGAAGCTGCACGGAAAGGCGACGTCATTCTTACATTGGATGGTCCAGCGGCGCTTTCACTGTCAGCTGAGTCGAAGCGAAAGTCACTGTGCTGTGGTCAGTGTGCCAGATTCACAGGCTCTTTGGAAGATCAGTTGTTACTTGCGGCGGGTTCTGTTAAGCGTGCAGATGTTATAGAGAGGTGGCGCTGTGGCTCGCCGCCATGGTCAGAATTGGCTTTACCGGCTTGCGAAGTGTCGGCGTTCGGTGGACAATGGAGCTGCACAGAGGGAACGCCCTGCCAACTGAAAGGCTGCACTGAGATCTATCTGGGTGCCTGCGGCAAGTTCAGCCTCCGTGACGGCACAGTCCTCAGTCTGGTGACCCTTCGAGAAATGCCTGGAAGTCCGTAGCGTGTGATGAATATCGCTCGTTTGTAGAAATATGTGGCATCTGGGGCACCTATTCAAGATACTTGCGCCATTCCGCCGACTACCCCACGACAAGAGGGTCGTGACGCTTTGTTTTGGAGGGTGCGGTTGCGCCTGGATCTTGATCCAGAGGCCTCTCTGCTGCCATCTGGGGTTCTGGGTGGGCCTCCTAGGGGCCTCTATGTTTATATAGATGTTTGTTCGTAGAGAGGTCGGTGTGCAAGGGAGTAGGCATCTTGGGACAGGCTGTCGTGGTTGGTTCTTTATGGCAGCCTTCTGAATACCCTTTGCAGCCAACTTCTGAATATTCGGAACCCTCTTGGGCTATTTGAGACCACTTGGGGACCTCTCCTAGGGGGTCCATCTGCGCGGGGTGGGCTCCTGGAGCTCCTTCGAGCTCCCCTTCTGAATCTCCTCTAGGGGCACTCTTGGGTGCTTCTTCGGCCGTCTTGTGCCGCATTGGAGGCTTCGTGGGCCATCTTGGGGAGGTCTTGGACCGTCGCGGTGCTCTCTTGGGAGCCGCTTGGGCCATCTTGGTCCGGTTTTGTGGCCTGTTGGGCCGTCTTGGGCTCCGGAAGCCCGAAAGGCGAGACCACGAAATCGTGTCGAAAACCTCGTTGGGAAATCAATGATGTTGGTTTCCTGACGGGTTCTCTTGAGGTTCTCCTCGGGCGTCTCGGGAGCCCATTTTGGATATGCTTGAGGCTCTCCGGCATATCGGAGACCTGCATGAGCATATTGGAAGGTATTTTGGGCATCTTGGTGGCGTCGGAGGGTGCATTTAGAGGCATCAGGAGCCCAGCCTCCCGCCCTTCGAACGGGATTTTGGACCCAAGGGGGGGGGAACCAGGGGGAGGAGGATAGCCAGATGTCTCACACGTCTTTCCACCCCCAGCAAGGGGTGGTCAACGGATTTCCCCCAGATCCCAGAGGACCGTAGCATGCAACAGCTCGGCTCGCCAGTGGAGAAAGTGCCGCCATCCGCGAAATCGGTTCGCTTGTCTCCCGGCGACTTGCCGGAGGGGTCTGGGATTCTTGGAGCATGCGTGGGCCTCGGTGGGCCTGCTGGGGGTCTTCGGGCCATCCGCGAGGGTCTTGAGAATGTCGGGGGCTATCTCGGGGCAGGTTTGAACGATCTTGGGATAGCAGTGGTCATGGGGCCGGGGTCCTGGGCCGTCGTTGGGCCGTCTTGGGGCCGCTCGGGGGCTGTCTTGGAGTGGGTATTGGATAAAGAACGGCATGATGCAAGGCATGTGAGTATACCAATGGTTTTTGCTTGGTATGGTCTGTCCAGAACCTGGAGGGCCTCGTCTGCTTCGAAAGCATCTTCGCGTTTGTGCTGGGGCATGTTAGTGCATATCGCGCGGATGTTGAGACAATGTTGGCCATGTTGCTTGCTCGGGGAATCTCATCGGGCCGTCCTGGAGGCCACGCTGGCAGCCTTGGGGGCCAGGGAGGCGCCAGGACGCCCAGGCTCTTCTCATGCAGGCGCTTGGATGGGAGGAGGAGGAGGAGGAGGAGGAGGAGGAGGAGGAGGAGGAGGAGCGAAGAGGAGGAGCGAGGAGGGCTCCAGAAGACTCCAAACCTGGCCAGACGGCCCGGATGCCTGGACCTTCCACTCCCACGTGCGAGGGGGGCACGGCGGCGGACTGCAGCGTCGCCTGTCGAGACGCTGGAGCACCTCGCCACCGTCGCGTCTGCGTTGGCAGGAGGGCGGGGCCAGCTGAGGCAGAGGCGGGCGACCTCGGCACCAGCCCCGACAGGGCAGCCTCTCAGGTCGGGGGAGAAAAAGATACGGATACGTGTTGTCCCCCTTCGTTTTCGGCCTTTCCTGGTCCTCCTGGGGAATCCTCGTTGTCACCGCTGGATTCGCCTCGAAATTCTAGTCAGAACGCACCCCAAGAGAGGTCCGGGGACAACACGTATCCGTATCTTTCCGCCCCCCAATCAGGAGTTCCGCAGATATGTCCTGAGCTGTGGGCGCGAGGAGCTTTCGTTTGCGGCCGAGCTGCTGGGAAGCCCCGTGGCCGACCGCATCGTGTCGGCCTCTCAGCACCGCGGCGCCGACTCCGGCAAACCAGACCACGCGCTCGAGGACGCCCTGATGCTACTCAGTGCGGTGCCAGAACTCCGCGAAGAGAGTCTCGCAGAGTCTTTTCCAGCCCTCGTCGGGGCGATCAAGGCCTCGTCGTATTGCGTGGCAGCGCCATCCCGGCGGCGCGCCTAGGCAGGAAGTGAGAGGGGGCAGGCCTTTGAGAAGGCCACGAGGATTCTCGGGAGCCCTCCGGCCTTCTGAGAAGCCCTCTGCGGCTTCGGAGGAGGCTTAGAAAGCTTGAGGCCTTCTGAGCCTTCTGAGAAGGTCCACCCCCTGCGCCTTCCCTGAGATCCGACGCTGTGAAAAAATGCAGCATCGCAGAAAATCATGGCCGGAGCCCGAGTCCCAATCTTGCTGCATTTTTCGATCCACATGAATACGTGAGGGCCGGGGAGCCCGAAACCGAGCGAAAACGCCCTGTGCAAAAAAGATGCAGCGCCCGGATCTCAGGGTTCCCCGCCCCCAGTCTCTTTCGGGCCATACAGTGGGGACCCATGCCAAGAAACACCCTTTTTGCCTCCTGGGTGCCTTGGGTTTCGTGAGTTTCAATGGTTTCTCGATGGAAAGCGTGACGCTCCCACACCAAAAATCAATGGACGTCCTGGTGTCAGGGTTGGGTTTCTTGTGGAAGGTGTCTTGTGGTCGGGCCCCTACTGTAACTCTGGCCCCTGGCGTCCCCTCGGGACGATCCGCCCATCCCCTGAAGGCTCCCGACGAGGCGCAGCTGCTGGAGAGCATCCCGAGGCGAGCAAGCCTCCAGGAACCGACGAGAACTCCCGAAAGGCCTGCCCCCTCCCTGAGCTTCCCGGAGGGTCAGAAAATAGCACCAGGATCTTGACATCCGAATGCGAGTCGAGGCCTTCAGCAGCCCAGATGGGTATGCAGGTCTGGAGTGTCACGGTCGAGCATATGATTAAGAAACCTCCTCACCAGAAGAAAATAACACAACGAACAAACAAACAACACAAAAATCCTCCCCAAAAGTTGGACCAGCGTTTCTTGACTGACGTGTTGGAAGGCTGGCCCAGCCTCTTGAGTCTAGCCGCCTCTCCAGCGCCAGCAACAGAACTTGGCCCAGTCTCGTCCATCTCCGGGAAGCTGGCCCAGGGCTCTCGAACAATAATTTTCGTCACCATCTTTCTGGAAGGAGCCCTGTTTTACAGCTTGCTCTGGGTCATCTTGCGGCCTTCTGTGGGAAACGGAAGTGCAACTTGTGGAAAGAAGTGGCATCTCGCTTCTTGCTCTGGGTTCCTCACGAAAGCGTTTCGCATGGAACCACCTTTCCGGCCGTGGCTTGTGGCACTCCGAAGGGCCAAGGCGGTGCCTTCCCCCCCAGGCGCACCTCGGGCCGAACGAAAGGGTGGGGGATAGGGAAAGGGGGGGTACAAAATCTGCTGCATGCAGCTGGTTTCGGCCCCGCCGCCGGGCCCATTCCTCGACGCATGGCCGCCTCCGGCGCCGGGAGGCGCCGGGAAGATCAGCTGCGTGAGCTGATTCTCTCTACCCTACCCTTTGCTACCCCCCCCTCATCCCGCCTGAGTGTGTTTTGATAGTAATATCCACCCGATCGACCTGAGATCAAGATGGCGAGCGGGAATATGATCAAAGATCACGGGACAAGAAGACTAGAGCTCTGACGAGTTGTGGAACTCTGAGAACCTAATCCTCAGCCGACCCAGATTCAGCAAAACGTCCCCTTCGCTCCCCCCGACTTCCCCCCGGGCGCGCCGCCGGCCCTCGCCCATCCGGGAGTACTGCCGGGCCCTGCCGGAGCAGGCCGCGGAGGTGCGCGCAGCCGCCGCCCGGGCGCTCGGCCCCTTCGCCCAGAGGGCCCTGGGGGCCGAGGGCCAGCACTGCGAGGGCGGCGACGGCGCGCGGCGCGAGAGGCTCCTCGTCGGGCGCTGCGGGAATGCACCGAGCGCGTTCCACTGCTCGCAGAGTGCCGAACTCCTCGCAAGCGTCAGAGAAAAACGGGTCTGCATCGACGTAACCGCTTGTAGAGATCTCGTGGCGGATCCTGGCCATTTGCGAGTAGCGACTCTGCGAGTAGCGGAACGCGCTTGTCTAAGGGTTCAGGGGCGAAAGAAGGACATGCGCGTACATGAATCCACGTTGGTTGCGAGAGTGCGCAAGGGGCGATTTTTCGTACCACGCGGCTGGTCTCGCCGACTGGGGGGCCGTGTCCATGCACGTGGGTGGGTGCGTGCGTCCTTGGTGGGCGCCCTATGGATCGGAATGGAAAAACTACATAAACCTGATCTTTTGACGATCCTCCCAGATTTCTTGGATCTGCGTTGGGCCCCCCTGGCGGCGCCTCCGGCGCCGCCCCGCACGCCACGAAGGGGGGGTTTCAGCGCCGATCCAAGAAGTCCGCGCGGACCGTCGAAAGTGTATGTTTACGCCGCTTCTGTTGCTCCTCTACAGCAGGGGTGGACCTAAACGGTGTTTGGGCGACTTCCTGGGCCGTTTTCGTTTCGATGTTGTTTTGCGTTAAATTGGCGATTTCGTGGGCCGTTTTCGTTTCGATTTCGTTATGCGTGAAAGGCGGATGGAAGGCAAAACGAGGGAGAACGAAAGCAAAGCGAAAGCGAAAGACACCGTTGAGGCTCCGCCCTGCTCCACAGGAGTGTCCCTCCTCCTCCTCCTCCTCCTCCTCCTCCTCCTCCTCCTCCTCCTCCTCCTCCTCCTCCTCCTAAGTGCCCCTGACCCACGGTGCCCAGGATTTCCAGGGAGGCGCCCGCGGCCTCCTTCGGGGCACCCCCATCACAACGCCCAGGGCGCCCCCGGAGCCCCCTCCTCCTCCACCTCCTCCTCCTCCTCCTCCTCCTCCTCCTCCTCCTCCTCATCCTCCTCCTCCTCCTCCTCCACCTCCTCTTCCTCCTCCTCCTCCTCCTCCTCCTCCTCCTCCCTCCTCCTCCTTCTCCTCCTCTCCTCCTCCTCCCCTCCTCCTCCTCCTCTCCTCCTCCTCCTCCTCCTCCTCCTCCTCCTCCTCCTCCTCATCATCATCATCCTCCTCTCCTCCTCATCCTCCCCCTCCTCCTCCCTCCTCCTCCTCCTCCTCCTCCTCCTCCTCCTCCTCCTCCTCCTCCTCCTCCTCCTCCTCCTCCTCCTCCTCCTCCTCCTCCTCCTCCTCCTCCTCCTCCTCCTCCTCCTCCTGCTCCTGCTCCTCCTCCCAAAGTAGGGGGCCCCCGGAGCCCCAAAGTGGAGCGAAAGGCGGCACCTTGGGCCCAGGGCACCTTGAGCAACCTCCGACTCGGAGATCCGGGGGCTCGCGTTGGTTCTTAGAGGCTTCTCAGGGGCCCAGAGGTCGACACCAACACCAGTATCGGCGGTGTGCCTCCACCGAAGGAGGGTGATCCCGATCATGGCGATGGTGGTTATATTCGGGCTCCCCAGGTGGCCGACAGATTACCACCAACACCAAAATCTAGGATCGTCTAGGCAACCCCTTGTATTGGCGGCGGTGCCCAGTTCCAAGCCTCCAAGTTCTCAGCCTCGGGATGCTCTCCAGCAGTTGCGCCTCGTCGAAAGCTTCCTGGGGATGCCCGGATCGTCCCGAACGCCCGCCAGAGGCCCAAGCTTGGGCTCGACAACGACCACGGGCGGGGAACCCCAAGAGCCAGGCGCTGCATCTTCTTCGCACCTGGCACTTTCGCCCAGCTTCGTGCCCTGGGGCGCCTCACTGATCCGTCCAGAAAGATGGGGGTCTGGGGCTCCGGCCGTGCTTTTTCGCGATGTGTGTGCGGCTGGGCGGCGGCGGCGACGACGGCGACGGCCGTGGCGACGACGACAACGGTCAGGGCAGGGCCAGTCGAGAAGACAACGGCAGTTGGCCTGCGGATGGAGGGTGGAGGACGAGGAGGCGGAGGGGGAGGAGGAGGAGGAGGAGGAGGAGGAGGAGGAGGAGGAGGCGGGGGGGAGGAGGAGGAGGAGGAGGAGGAGGAGGAGGAGGAGGAGGAGGAGGAGGAGGCGGAGGGGGGAGGAGGCGGAGGCGGAGGAGGAGGAGGAGGAGGAGGAGGAGGAGGAGGAGGAGGGAGGGGGGAGGAGGAGGCGGAGGAGGAGGAGGAGGCGGAGGAGGCGGAGGAGGAGGGAAAAGGAGGAGGAGGAGGACGCAGCTCGGAAAACTGGTGCGCTTGGACCCTGGGAGGGTTGTCCGGGGACCGCCCCGTTTTGAGCCGCCGCGGTCTCTCAGCTCGCCCTGCTCCGAGAGGCTCCTGGCCAGGATCGCCCAGGTGGCCGACGCCGCGGGCGGCTCCGCTCACGGGGCGCCCGACGTGTTCACTGCATCGGGAGAAGCAGACGCGGCATAGACTTACGCCGGGCCTGTCCCTCGGCAGGAGGGATACTACAGATTTCGTTGTAAAGGGAGGGGGGTCTCATTTCGGGAGGGGGTCTCTTCCAGGCTATCTTGGAGGGCCTGGGGGGGTCTGGGGACGATGTTTTGGAGGGTTCTCCCACGGGGGGGGTCTGAAATGGCTTGTCTTGGAGGGTCCAGACCCCCTCCCTTTTATGACGAAATCTGGGGTATACAAAAATGGTCAGAAAATAGTCGGGGGGCGATTTTTGGACTAGTTCTGAGTCTTTTCTGGCCATTTGTTATTTTTCGTCCAAAATCTCCCTGCAGGAGGACATGCCCGACCTAAGCATAGACACCCTTTCCCAGACGTCCAGCCGCTCCAATGTTTTCGATGCGTGAGCCCCAGAGGTCTGGGCCACTTCCCCCGGGCTGGTTTTTCGTCCTGACTCGTCTTTTGACGCTCCCGAGGCCCGGCGAGGGTCCCCAGGAGGCCGAAAACGGCCAAAATCCCGCCGCTCCAGTTTCTTGGGAGCGTCGGATCTTAGGGTTCGGAGCTCTGCGCAGGTTTCTTGCACCCGCGCGGGGCCCCCCGGCGGCGCCTCTGGCGCCGCCCCTGGCGCGCGGAGCGCGCCAGGGAGGGGCGGGGGAGGGGCCAGCGCCGATCAGAGCACTCCGCGCGGAGCTCCAGGAGCTTATGGTGATGCCGTTGTTTTGCTTCCCCCGCGCATCGGCCCCGGACGTCACGGTGCTGCTCGACGGCCAGTTGCTGGCGCACTCGTGCTGCCCGAACGCCGCCCTCGTCGCAGCGCCCGCGAGCTCGGGAGCCGGGCCCGCCAGTGCCCGGCTCAGCTGCCCCGGTCTGCCCCGCCTCGAAACGCAGCACGCACCGCGTTCCAGACGTCCGTGTCCACCAACACGCCGCCTGTGGGCTCGGCGAGTGTTGGCCCGCGCTCGGGCGAACGCGGCGCGCCAGGCGTGCCTTTTCAGTACAGTCGGGGCCCTGAAGAAGGAACCCTTTTCGTTGGGGAGGGGCTCCGCGTTCCTCAAGTGTTTCGTAGCTTGCCTTAGGTGTTCCTTATGTTTTCGATCGGAAATCGAAGTTTAACTTATGGAAAAAAGGGGCCTCGTTCCTTATTTAGGGTTCCTTAGGTCAACGCCCCGACTGTACCCCTGTTGAACTCCGTGCCAACGCGCTGCGTGCTGCGTGCTGCGTATCGGGGCTGCCGAGGTGCCCTGCGTGTGGCCCTGGCCGCGCTGAGAGACGTCGCCGCCGGCGAGGCCCTGACCGTCGCGCGCGTGGACGTCTCGGAGCCCTGCCCGAGGCTCACGTCGGGCATGTCCCTCTGCAGGAGGAAAAGTCAACACAGTACTGGAAACATGCTCTGGGGACGATTCTGCCATGATGCTTGACTGCTCTCGAGTATGCTTTGACTATCTTTAGTTTTTCGTGCAAAATCCCCCTGCAGAAGGACATGCCTGCCCGACCTAACCCGAGGCGGCGGTCGGCGCTCGTGGCAAGGGGGCTGGCCCGCGCTGGTGAGCCTGCCTGCCTCTGCGACCGCTGCTGCTGGGAGATGGGCGAGGGGCCCTCCTGGTGGCAGCAGGCCAGCGCGGTGCCCCGCCTCAAGGCTTCGGGGCTCCGCGCCAACAGGGGGGGTCGGCGCTCCCCTCCCAGAGCCTCTGGGCGGCCCTTGGGGCCCGGGTTCGGGAGTCGGCTGCACGCAAGAGTGGCCCTGGGTAAGAGCGACCTTTGGTGCGCGGCGTGCTGGGGGGCCGCGGGGGGACCAAACACGAGCGCGCAAGACGCTACCACCGCGTCGCGCTCGGCGATCGGGGCACACCACTGCGCCCGCCTCAGAGGTCACTCCAGCGAGAGGCCACTCTCACGCCCAGTCGAGGGGGGAGCTGCCTGGAGCCGGCCCCGCTCCTCCCCGCCCTCCGCTGAGCTGCGGGCTCGGGGGAGCTTTGCTTCGCGGCCGGCCCTGGGCTCGCGCGACGCGGCCCCGGCCGAGCCGTGTGTCTGCGCGGGCCCCGGGTCCGCGCGTCCCCCCGAGAGGCCTTGGCACACCAGGCCATGCAGCAGGGCCGCACGGAGGACCCGAGGAACAGAAGAGGGCGTAAGCGTAAGTCTGCGCCTCCCAGATGGGGTCCGAGTAGATGGGGTCGGAAAATCGCTCCGCACCGCCGATGCATCGCCGATGCGGCCCGATGCGGAGCCCGACTTGCGCCACGCCGGCGTCGCCGATACATCGCCCACGTCGACGATGAGTCGCTGGTGCATCCCCAATGCATCGCCGATGCATTAGCGATGCGGCGCGATCCACCGACCCCACCTACTCCTACCCCATCTAAGAGGTCTCTAGTAAAATGTCCGGAGGTCCACACGAACCTCGGAAAGTTTCTTTGTTCGTGACATGTTTGCCCCCTCGGAGGACGCCCTGAAGCTCTTCGGGGCCATGCTCCAGCTCCAGCCCACCGACGGCGACGCACTGCACGGGGTGTTCGGAGCGCACATGGAGGCGGGGAACACGGCGATGGCTCGTCGCGCGTGTGCCGACGGCGCAAAGAAGGCGCCCGGCCACGAGTTGATGGCGGCGCAGGCCACCCGGGACTCCTCGTACTACCCTTCGGACAGCGCGCCCGTGTCGGACGAAGGCGAGCGCATCGGACCAGAGATGCTCGTCGCAGCGGCATGGGACGAGTACCACATAAGCGTCGGCGAGTCGGACGCCAGGCTGCGGAAGCGCAGGCGCGGCACGGCCACGGAGGCGACTCTGGCATTTGCTACAAGATCACCGCTCCTGTCTCCCGAACAGTGCACGTGGGTCATTCGCACCGCTGAAGAACATGCCGCCTCCACTGGCGGATGGACAACGGCTCGCCACTATGCTGTCCCGACGACCGACATCCCGCTGCACACGATGCCCGTGCTGCTGAAGTGGTTCAACGGCTTTCTCAAGCATAAGCTCAGGCCACTCTTGGAAGCACAGTATGGCAAAGGCATGGACTTCCGGTGCAACGATGCCTTCATTGTCCGGTACGATGCGGCGAAGGGTCAGCGGCACCTCCCCGTTCACGTGGACCAGTCGACGCACTCGGTCACTCTGGCCCTGAACGGCGGGGAGGAGTTTCAGGGCGGCGGCACCTACTTCCCTGCGGTCGGGCGCGCTTTCCTCACTCCGACCGGTCACGCGTTCAGCTTCGAGGGAGGCACGACTCCGCATCAGGGCGATCCCGTGATTCGAGGTGTTCGGTACATCGTGGCAGTCCTGCTGTTTGCAGAGCAGAAAGAGGATGCCGAACGTTCTGATGGCGGCGCTGTCAAGAGCGCGCGCGTAGCGCAAGGCGTGTTGCGGAAGTGGTGGTAGTGCCACGCATTGTTGTTGCCAAAAAATGAGGGTCGCAACAGCGCCTTGGCGCGACAATCCTGAGCGATTGCAGCCATGATTGACGCACGATCGGATCGCGGGTGCTACGGAAAGCCGGGGTCTATGCACCAGAGAGGCCCCTTGTTAGGAAGGAGTGGATTGAGCTGTAGCTGGCTCGTGTCCCAGTGTTCCCACGCAGTGGTATCTGTCGTTCCCCAGAGTGCTTGCGCCTAGGTTTGTTTGCTGAGCCATGAAGTAATTGGATGGGTCCGTCGCCGCCGAGTTCAGCCATGAAGTATTCGGATGGGCCTGTCGAGGTTCTCACTGGTCAGGAAGACAGTTATCGGGTTGGGAGGATGGGGCTGGGAGAAACGATGGCATCCCTGCCCATGGGAGGCCGAAGGTATCGTTCATTGCATCCAGATGCTAATTTTCTTAAGAAGCCTGGGGGGGTACCCCCCCGACGGGGGTCAACCTCGCCTCGTCGCGCCGCAATGGGGGGTCGGAGCGCCTTCGGCGCGCGGTGGCCGCCCGCGACGGGGGTCGATGCGGGGCTGTCGGCGGGGCTGACGCCGCCCCGACGCTTACCAAGAAACTCGGAAGGCAGTGATCGGGTTAGGAGGATGGGGCTGGGAGAAAAGAGGACATCCCTGCCCGTAGGAGGCCGAAGGTATCGTTCATTGCATCCGGATTACATTGTTAAGTCGGGCGTGTGCCTCTAGGGGGGGATATTCAAGAACAGTAAAGAGTCGTCTTGGGACGATGTTTTGATATTATGTTTTGACTATGTGGGCGTAAGCTTTGACTATGTTTAGCCTGGCGTCCAGAATCTGCCTGTGGGGGACATGCCCGACCCGATGCTAGTGCTCATACAGTCGGGGCGCCGAAGAGGGAACCCTTTTCGTTGGGGAGGGGTTCCGTGTTCCTTGATTGTTTCGCAGCTTGCCTTAGGTTGTCGGTCTTCGATGGGGAATCGAAGTTTAACTTAAAGAGAAAAGGGGCCTCGTTCCTTATTTCGGGTTCCTTAGATCAGCGCTCCGACTATACCCTTCATCCTCCCGAGCCCTTCCTCCCAACCACGACCACTGCTCTCCTCCACCGGTGTGGGCGCGCCTCCTGGGCGCCTGGTGCCCTCCGGGCTGGTCTGCCGAGGCCTCGCTCCGGGCGCCCCCTTTTTCCCTGACCTTCCAGGAGGGCTAAAAAATAGCGCCAGGACGTCGACGTCCTAATTCCTGTCGAGGTTTGAGGCAGTCCAGATAGGTCTATAGGTCTGGAGTGCTATTTTTTAGCACTCTGGAAAATCAGGGTTGGTGCCCCCGGCCGGGGTGGCGCACCGTGGGCGCGCCGGGCACCCGGGCTGAGTTTTGTGCTGCCTTGTTATGATTTTCCCTTCCAGAGTCCCCTTGCAGGAGGACGCGCCCGACCTAGACCTGGGCTGGTCCGTCCCCAGGGAGCCCATGGGAGTCCCAGGGATTCCCGAGGCTTCCCATGGGGAATTCCAGGATTCCCATGGATGCCCTACCCACGGAGTCCCACGGAGTCCCACGGATTCCCATGGATTCTTTGGGAATCCCAGGAGCCCCCTGGATTCCCATGGGATGCCATATGAATCCGTAGGAGCCCAGAGGGAAGCATCGAAGAACAAGATAAACGGCGTAAGCACAAATTTTTTGCGCTCCGCGCGGACCCGCAAAAGGTCATGTTTGTGCCGCTCGCTGCTCCTCCACAGATAAGAACACTTTTAGGAATCCCCGGGAACCCTTCGGAATCCTACGAGTCCCCAGGAGTCCTCAGGGCCGAAAACACTCAACGACGCGAGTGGTGGCGCAAGGCGAGCCGCGACGGTTCGTCCAGGCGTGGGCGCGGGCGCGTCGAGGGCGCCCCGCAAGTTGGATGGGTGTGGGGGGCAGCTCGCCAGGCGCCGTGCGCCGGGCGGGTGGCTTGCACCACACGCCGCACACCAGCATGGATTGCAGCGCCTGGCGCACAGTACTCCGGATTCCATAACAAAGTGGGGGGGGTCACATTCGGGGGGGGTCTAATTTGAGTTGTCTTGGAGGGTTCGGGGGGGTCTGGGCAAAGGGCCGCCCTTTCATGGATAATCTGGGGGGTCTAAAACTTCTCGTCTGGGAGGGTTGTGACCCCCTCCTTTTCATTACGAAATCTGGAGTACATATCTCGGTGGCGAGCGGGGGGGGAAGTGAGAAGGAGAGGGCTTCCCCAGAAGGCGGCGGGACTTCTCCGAAGCCCTCGCGCCTTCTGAGGAGTTGTCCGCGTCGTCGGGGAAGGCTAAGAGAATGTCTCAGGAGGCCAGGGGGCTTCCAAGCCTTCTGAGAAGGCCTGCCCCTTCTCACTTTCCCCCCTCGCTCGCCGCCGAATATCCCGCACCGCACAGATCGCATCATATAAGTTACACCACACGATGTACACCACTAGCTCACACCAGGTAGATCGCCCCATTGATCTTGCACGACCTAGCTTGCACAGTTATCTCGCAACAGCTTACTACTGGGGTCAACGCTGACGAACCTGTATCCGGATGCGTGTATGGACCTGCCCTTACATGCACATGCGACTTCCTCTATCATCACATGTGTCGGTTTCCGCACCAACGGATATTTCTAATGGCGGGTATTCTCCTCGGTGGCAGGTCAAATGTTTGCCGAAGGTCGTTTGAACGGCCACTGCATACTACACCATTGCACTATGTAACCCCACATTTAGGTAGAAACCAATGTAACTCGGATGCCTCTGACCAGGGAATTCAGGGACGAGGCGAGTAAGAGCAGCAGGAACAGGTGAGGAGGATGGAGGAGCAGACAGAGAGAAAGATGACACGCCTTGAGATTACATCAGACTATTTTGCACTGGCAGTAGGCGAGTCCGACCTGCCAGACCATCCTTCACGAGAAATCGGCACGCTCTCCTCCCCCCTCACCTTCTCACCCTTTTCCTTATCGCCACTCGTCCTTCTTCCCCTCTTGCCCATCCTCCTTATCCCTAATCACCCCCTCTCACTCTACCATCCTCCTCCTCGTCCTCGTCGCTCCTTCTCCTCCTCATCCTCCTCCTTCTCTTCCGCCTCATCCTCTCCTTCCTTCTCCATATCCTCCTGTACCTCCTCCCCCCCTCCCCTCCTCCCACCATTCCAAACTCTCCCCTGTCTCTTCCGAACCAGTCATCCTCATCACTACCCCCCATCCCCGGAAACCGTCGAAATCATTTCGAGAGTTTCCGAAAGCACGCTAAGAATGCAGGAATTGCCCGACAGCACTCGACTGCCTGAGAAAACGTGTGTCGGCGTCCCCCCATTTTCATTAGGGCCTTCTTGGATCCGCCCGAAGCACCCGGACACCCCCAGAAATTATTTAATCGCTTCGCTCATGCCGCCGGCCCTGGAGCCCTTTTTAGGGCCTCTTGGGGGCCTCTTGGGGACCTCTTGGGAGTCTCTTGGGGCTCCTTGGCGGCGTTTTGGAGGCCCCCAGGGCCTCTTGGGGGGCTCTTGGGGGTAGTCGATTGCGGCTCCCCCCTCGGAGGCCACGATCCTCGTGAGGGGTGTCGAAAAATACCCTCCCCTGGAGTGGTCTGGTGGCTTCTCCCGGGCTTCTCTCGGGACCTTGCCGGGGTACTTTTCGTCCGGGGACCCCCAGGGGCCGCTCCGCGCGTGCGAACTAGAAATATTGTTAACAAGTTACCGGAGATCTTAGCACGCCTCTGGCCCGTCGGGCCGGCGAATTGGAACCCTCTCGTCCCCTCCCCATCATCTTCGTCATCGTCGTATTGTTCCTCCTCAGCCTCCTCCTCTTTCTCCTCCTGCTCCTGCTCATCATCGTTACTACCCGCATCATCATCATCATCAGCAGCATCAGCAGCATCAGCATCAGCATCATCAGCAGCAGAATCAGCATCATAATCATCATCAGCATCATCAGCATCCTCAGAATCATCAACAGCATCAGCATCATCAGCATCATGATCATCATCATCAGCATCACCATCATCATCACCATCATCAGCATCATCATCAGCATCAGCATCGTCATCATCAGCATCATCATCAGCAGCATCATCGTCATAATCATGATCATAATCATAATCATCATCAGAAGCGTGATAATCATCATCATCATCCGCGTCCGCGTCCGCATCAGCATCAGCCTCATCATCATCAGCATCATCAGCGTCATCAGCATGACCACTATGTCATCATCAGCATCATCAGCATCACCAGTTACAACAACATCGACGACAACGACAAAATCGCCATCATCATAATCATAATAGCCACCCTGATTCGATGGACGCCCAGCTTAGGCCCGAGGAGCTGTTGATAGCAGGTGCCGATGTTGGTGCAGAGCTTGGTGGGAAGAAGAATGCATTGAAGAAGTAGCTCGTGGTCCACACGGCCATGGTGTCCACAATTCCTCCTCCTCCTCCTCCGCCTCCTCCTCCTCCTCCCTCCTCGTCCTCCTCCTCCTCCTCCTCCTCCTCCTCCTCCTCCTCCGACCGTGGAGCGCACGTCGAGCGCCTTGTTCAAGTGGGTCTCGGTTCCGCCACGTCCTTCTCTGCGGTGTCCAGGACCTGGCGGCACGGACCGCCAGTCCTACATCAATGCCATCTTTTTGATTGGCGGCTCCAAGGACAGATCCAGGAAGCGGGACGGTCTCGGCTGGGGCACAGGGCGAGATAATTAGCGGCGACGGCGCATAGGCCGACGCAGCGGGTGCACGTGCCAGGGACAAAATGCCCCCCATTAAGATGCAGGTGACCCGGAAGCGGGGACGCGGGCATCAGAAGAAAATTGACGGAGGAGGAGTCGCACAGTGGCGCCAGCTCAGTCCGTACCGACCAGCGCGTAACGGCGTGGGTCACGTCAATGCCATCTTCACGCAGGCCCAACAAATCAAAAAGCGTGCAGGTGTAGAGTCAACGACTCTTGCTCCACATCCACAGATCACCGTCTGATGCAAGCACGTTTGCGCCTTCGTGGGGAGCACTGCTGGCAAGGGCGGAAGCCCATAGTATGGCAAGTGGACAGGCCTGCAGAAATCATTCCGCAGGTGGTTTCTGGCTTGGACTGCTCCCAGCGCGTACGGGCAATTTTTTCCGTCGTTTCTGCGGCGGCCTCCAGCACGGGCAGGCGGGTTCCCAGCCGAGCGCAAGGTAAGGTGTAAGCTTGACCGCGTGCACCTTCATGAGTTGGAAAAGTGCTGGCGGCTAGCCAGCACCCAGGCGGAGAAAGTGAGCTATTCCCGGGAGGTCTAGCGTGAAAGGGCTCGTTCAACAAGCTTCCCACGAAAGCCGGTGTCAGGCCACATTGGACGAGTTGTCCAAAGAAGGTTGGGGAAAGACAGTTCTCATCTCATTCGTCCGGACACGCAACAATCGATACTTGACGACGGCGCTATAGAGACGGCGATGCATAATCATTACGATGGTATTTTCCAGGAGACATCGACGGATGTTCTTCCAGGTTGGATGTATAACGTATTCCCATATGCCCCGCTATTCCCAGTCATCTTTACAGGAATGTTCTGACAACCCGTACTTGCGCGAGTTGTGTTTTCGACGGGATCGTTGGCAATGTGTTGTATGTTTTAGCGTCGTACGGTCACTTGGCTCTTCTTTCTGTGCCGACTTCACCTTCGACTCTTGCTACTGGTCCTGGAGCGCAGCAGGATTGGCATCTTCTTCAATTTGACGAGGCCTGCAGAGAAAGAGGTGGCACTAGTTGTGTTTATGTGATATATGACCCTGATGGCGTAGAAGTTCACGCAGGAATTTTGTTGACGAGTGGCACAGACTTACTTTCTGGCTTGAGTTGCGATGCAAATTGGGAATCACGCGTCTTGTGGTCGACGGTGACAACGAATCGGTCATAAACCAACGCCTGGGTATCTGGCATTGTTGGGATGACGAGTCGGCTGAATAGCATCGCAGTGTCATGGCACTTCTGGCCAATATCGAACCAGCTGAATGCCGACACGTTTGCCGAGCTCCGACGGACGGAAATTCGGCGGCAAAGTTTAGTATGTACCGCTGTTCTTGTGTCACGCCTAGCGTTTTCCAGCGCTGTCATCTGTGTTCTTTCTGTTATTTAGATGGTGATAAGGTTGGCACTGGCTACCCGACCAGTCACCATTGACAGGTTCTTTCGCCATCATCCGATGGCAACCTTTCGCGCAGCACTACTCCAGGAAAGCTCCGCCCTCCAACTCGAGACCCAAGCGTGCCCCAGTGGATAGCGATAGTATTGTTTCTCGCGGTTGTCTTCCCTGCTTGCCTTCAGCTGACGGATCCACGCGTGCCCAGATTGACAAAGATTTTCCCATGTGTAGCAGTTGTCCTCCCTATGACGTGACACAGGGGGAGCACCTTTGTCGTGTTGACCTTGCGTTTCTGCGATGGTGGAGTTGTTCCTTCCGCCACTTACGGCCCATCACCGTCCTGCCGAGCTTGCACAAGGCATTGAGTGGGGCCGTCTCAGATACGATGTCGGAGCAACTTTCGCGCAACTGCGAGCAACTAGCAGACCGCCCATGCCGATATATGGTCGTCTTGAACGTTGTGCACGTGATTCTTGTTCAGCGATGTTCTTAGGGTAGGCTGAGCTTCGCGTTGGTCAGTTCTGATGTGCAGGCGGCGTTCGATCGAACCAAAGACCTAGCGTTTTTTGAGATGTCTTTTGAAGCGCAAGGTTGACCCAGCACTGTGCTCACGGATGCTCTGGCACATGCGACAAGTGTCGCATCGTGCGCGGCCGCATGGGCGCCAAGCTTTGGCACCCCAATCACGATATCGCTGCCTAAGGGTAGCAAGTGGGGGCCGACATGTTGGACAATTGTGTTGGAAGACTGCCCATTGGGTGTAATTTGGCGCATATTCACCCCGCGCGCAAAGCACAGTGCAAAGCATTGCCAGACTTGCCATTTCAAAGTCGTGCCGTCCATCGCTTTCTCAGGTAACATTGCTTGTTCATTGTATCAACCATTCACGCCGGATCTGCGACTTTCTTGACATCTTTTTGCGCGGCCACGGATTTGATCTCCCAACAAGCACGGTGGTTTGGGTTAGCCACATTCGCCTTGATTCCGAGCATTCGCATTCGTGGCCGGGAACGACAGGCGAGGGTCATGGTATTTTCATGCGGTGCGTAGGTATTTACATCAACGTTAACGGCCGCACCGGGGAGGACATGCGAGCCAACTCGTATTCCGCACGGAGTGCCGTTGCTCATTCGGCGAACGACTTGTCTTGCAAAGCATATAGTCAGAAGCAGTGGTGTGGTGACTCATGAGCCCGATTTGCGTGTCCGAATATGTGGACCTACAATCATCAGGCCGCCCAACATCCGCGAGCAGCCCAAGAAGGCTTCATATAGCGGTGCCTCCGTCTTCCACGGCATTCGTTGTGATTGATGAGCAGCATTGTCGTCGACAGGGGCGCCCTCTGAGGAACATCAAGGTTGAAGACGATTTTGATGATTCGGATTTGGTCGGTGTTCGGCGTACGTCCCGATCTGATGGGCACGTCGGCCGCTTCATGGACAGTTCCCCATAGTTGTCGTTACGCCACGTATTCTGGTGCGACAGTCATTCGGAGGGCCGTTTCGAATTACACAAACTTTCGGACAGGCAAAGCCATGGCGTCGTTTGGCCATGGCCGTATGAAGCACACATCCGTTCGTTTTTCTTTCAGCTTTATCAGCTGGATTGGAAGGCTGCTGCATTAGATCCCATGTTATGGAAGAGCTACGAGCTGGAGCGGCGGCCACGTTAAGCGCTCTTGGATTGAAGACACTAATTTAGATCGCTTCGATGGCCGATGGAGTATCAGCTCTTGCACGTCGGTAACCAGAAGAACCATCATCACCACCACCATCATCATCAGCACCACCGTTATCATCACCGTACTTGTCCTCTTTCTTAGCCGTTTTGGTTCAAAGGCCAGGGCGACGAGTCGTTTTCTGTTATACAAGCGTGCCTTTCCTCCTCTTCTGTGCAGCGCTATCCACGAGTGGCCCCACTCTTGTCTCGCTGCGAGCGCACGACTGCAAGCACAAGCGCACGGTGAGATCATCGCCGCATTTCGCGGAGACGGTCTCCGTGGCATTGGCGCAACACGACGCCATTGCCCGTGGATATACCCAGGCCCCCTGTTCATCGCACTTCGGGCCCCGCGCCATACACGTGCTCAAGGGATTGCGCCTCCACCACGGCTTCGAGGTCCACCATGGGCCCCCACACCGCAATGCCCTCACCGACCCCGTGCGCACCGCAGCACATTTTTCCACGTTCGACGCGCGCGCCCTCGCCACCATGAATGGGATCTCTCGCGCCCGCAACGCGCACGACGCGTGGCAGCGTCCCCAGCGACGAGTTTACCTCCGTTTGGCGGCCCCCACGCCGCAGTGCCTGGGCTGCGCACACCGCCCAGCCTGTCGCCGCGCACAGACTGGACCGTACCGACGACGACGACGACGACGACGACGACGACGACGACGACGACGACGACGGGGCCGACCTTGCAGCCAGGCTCGAACTGGACGCAGCCAGCGTGGAGCTCCTCCCCTCCGCGCGGCCCGCGCTCCTGCACGACCTTCCCCGACGAGGCCCTGCGGACCTGGACGCCGCCGCCTGGCATGCCCTGCGCACCGGCCCCCGGGCGCCGCTTGCCCCCTCCCCCGCCTGCGGCCCGGCAGGCGCGCAGGCCGGCGCGCACTCCCGCCCGCCCCGCGGGCGCCACGACCAGCTGCTCCCCACGGGCGTTCGAGGGCGCTGGGCACGGTGGCCGCTCCTGCTTCTTGCGCACGGGCGGGCAGCCACGCCTCCCCCCACCGTTTCCTGACGGCATCGCCCCTCCCACGTCGGAGGTCCCTGCCGACTCACAGGCGCGACGGGGATCGTCCACCGGACCCGCTGCCGCGTGCCATCAGACTCCCCGAGGTCACGACTCCCGCTGCCGTCACGGTGGGGCTGGGTCGCTGACCCCACGCGGTCCATGTCCAGCCCGGCTGGGTCTACCTGGAGGGCAGCACGCCCGCCAAGCGGTTCCGCTTTCGGGCACTGCATGACGATGACGCTGCACGCCCTCGGCTCACTGCCCGGAGGCGTGCCCTCCGCCTCCCGGGAGGCCCCTGGATGCAGCACAGCGCCACTGCTGCGCACGGCGGCTCCCCTCCGATGCTCAGACAGGAACCCAAGGCAAGTCAGGTCGGAGTTCCACACACGACGATTGGTTCGCCTCCTCGAGCGCACCTACCCCGACCGCCGATTCCAGACTGAGCAGCCCGATGGTCTCTTGCGAGGCCCAATGTGGCGCTCGAGTATTCGTGAGCGCCTCCCGAGAGGCCCCACTGCCAACAAGTGGACACCCACTCGCCGTCAAACGTCGTCTCACGTCGTCGCCAAAGTCTTCACTCGCCTTGGCGTCGACCGCACCACCATACGAGCGCAGTTTGACGAGGAACCTACTCACGACAACGCCGCTCAGCTCACGGACGCCGCGGACGGTCTCGATCCTCCAGGGCATCCTTGCACGCACACACTGCTGCGCGCCTGGGTGAGGACCCAGCCCCTGGTGCCCAGCGGTCTTGGCGCCGTACCCCACCCTTCACTCACGATTGCGCTGAGCTTGCAAAGCAGATCCGCGCATTCCAACTGCATGGGACGCCCACCGAGCGCCAGCATGCGGAGAACAAGGCCTTCGTCGCGCAGCGCGACCGCGAGAGCGAGGAGCACAATCGCATCATGCGGGAGGCCTTCGACGTGCAGGTCGTTCAGCTGCAGGAGGCTTGGACCATCCAGCTGCGGGGAAGCTGCCACGCTGCCAACTCTACAGCTCAGCGGATCATGGCCACCGGCATCGTTTCGGCCTTCACCGAAGCAATGCGTCTCGCTGGCGCGTGTGATCTTTCTGCCGCAGGCGCCGCTGGTTCTTCCTTGGGCATGCTCGACACGTCCCTGCCCACATATCTGACCACAGCACCAGCGACGACACCAGCGCTCGCGCGTCACGCTGGACCCGGAGACCGCCTCTGGCCAACGTGACGGGAGTGTGTCCCCTCGCTCAGCTTCATCCTCGCTTTCCTCGCTTGGGACGGGCTCCGCCTCCAGGGACGTGAGCGAGTCCCCCCGCATTGCTCCCTCCTCGCCTTGCACGGGAGGTGACAGTGCCGCTCGAGAGGATGGACTGCGCCACGGCGACGCCGCCAACGCCTCCGCGAGCGCGGACAGCACGCTGGCTTTTCGCCACGATCTGGGCACCGACTGGCCCACTGCGCCGACCACCGACCAGCTTCGCAACCAACCGCCTGCACCCCCGTCACTGGTTGCGGCCGTTGCCGCTTCTGACCCTTGCGCTCCCCCTTCTGCTGTGCCTTCGTCGTTGCCACTGTGCTTCGCCTCCTCCGCGCCCGGCGTCCCCGACGGGCCAGCACCGCGCAGCCGCCCTTCCTGGACAGCCCCAGACGGCCCACCCTTCGCGCGTCTCCCTCGGGAGCCCGCCGCCGCCAGCACTGCCGCGAAGTTCTGCGTGTTCTGAGCGCGCGCTCCGCCTCCCCGGTTACGCAATATGAAGACTGCTCTCCCTTCTCCTCGGACTCCTTGCGGAAGTTGTCCCGCCCTCTCCGCGCAATGTCTGCGACACAGAGTTTCAAAAGCTGCGTGTCCGATGGCGCGTTGCCATCCGATATGTCTCGGTCTTTTCCAGTGGAGCTGTCGCTGCAGCGCGAGCCTCATTATAGGATTGGCGCTTTGATCCAAGTCCTTCCTCATCGTGGTCGCCCCCCTCCTTTCCCCTCCTTCGCCTTCCCCTGGTCCTCGTGCTCCACACGCCCCTTCCACTCCACCTTCGCATGCCTCCCACCCATCTTGCGCCATGGAGGAAGAGGTCGGCGTTCCCCCCCACGCTTGCTCCGCACGCGAGGCTGCTCGCTCCCGCGCGCTCGCTGTCCAGCGACTGCGTGAGAGGTGTGTCGGAAGCGGACTCCTCGGGACACGCCCGCTCGTCTCCTCATCTCAGGAGGGGAAGAAACACACAGACACAATGAATCGTCGATTCCCAGGAAAATATAGGAAAAGATGGGAAGTGGGGGGGAAGACAAAAATCCAGAAACTATGGGAAAACATGGGGAATGATTTTATTTGTGTGTATTTCTTTGTGTGTGTCCCGGGGCCCCTTCAGAGAGGTGTGTCGAAAGCGGACTCCTCAGGAGACGCCCGCTCCTCTCCTCCTCCTCCTCCTCCTCCTCCTCCTCCTCCCCCTCCTCCTCCACCTCCTCCTCCTCCTCCTCCTCCTCCTCCTCCTCCTCCTCCTCCTCCTCCTCCTCCTCCCTCCTCCCCCTCCTCCTCCTCCTCGTCATCACCACCGCCACCCTGACCATCCTCTGGGGAGGCGCCTCCCCTCTTCCCGACGGCACCGAGGCGCGAAGGCCGCAGCGAGGCACTGAATTCCAAGGGGAGGAGGAGGAGGAGGAGGAGCAGCAGCAGCAGCAGCAGGAGGAGGAGGAGGAGGAGGAGGGGGAGGAGGAGTAGGAGGAGGAGGAGGAGGAGGAGGAGGAAAAAAGTGGGTACTGCGAGGGCTGGCTAGGTGCTCCTCCTGCGAGGGTGGCGTTGCCGTGCGGACACGGGGGGGCGGAGCCGCCCGCCGGGGGTGCGGGCGCCGAGGTGCACGGTCGCGTACGAGGCCGAGCACTGGACGCGTCTTCCCGGCGCGTGTTACGCCGCCGAGAGACCCCCGCCGCGGCCGCTGGCGTCGAAGACGAAGCTCTTGGCCGTCGCCTCGGTTCGAGGACCGTTGTTCGAGTTTCCACGCTTCTGGGCGTTTCGGGCTCGGCCTTCGGAGGCCTCGACAAGCCTCTGGGGGGGGCCCGAAGGCCCCCATAGACCCCCCGAGATTCCTGGAGGCTTCGATGCGACGTCGTCGTTGTCGTCGTCGTCGACGTCGCCGTCGATTTCGGCGCGCTGCTGTGATTCAATGTTTTCGGTGCTGTTCAGGGGTTCGCAAAGTTCCTTGAAGGGGGAGGGAGAGAACGTCGTCGTCGAATCCGCTGCCGCCGTCGTCTTCCGCGTCCTACTAACTGTAGTTACTCGCCTTCCCCTCCCTCCTCATCTAGCACCTATCATCTACCATAAAGCATCATCATCATCATCATCATCATCATCATCATCATCATCATCATCATCATCATCATCATCATCATCATCATGAGTATCATCATCAGCCTCCTCATCATCATCATTATCAACCTCAACATCAACGTGAACATCAACATTATCACATAAGCAATAGCGATTGCGATTCCGAGCAGCCGTGGCCAGGAACTACATACCTGGGGCCTGCCGTTTTCAAGCATTGCTTTGGCATCTACATCGACGCCATTGGCCGCACAGGGGAGGACAGTCGAGTCAAATCGTGTTCTGCCCAGAGTTCCGTGACCCACTCGGCGAGCATTATGTCCAGCAGAGTGTTTATTCGAACACAGAGGTGCGCATTCATCAGTCGGATTTACAGGTCCACGGCCACCTGGTCAGCTGGCGTGTGGATGCTTACCCAGCAGCCTACCCAAAAGCTGAGAGCAGTCCAAATTGGCGTTATGCTGTCGTACCTTCGTCTTCAACAGCATCGCGGCGAGGCAGATGAGCACCACTCTCGTCGACAGAGGCGCGTCGTCAAGGAGATCAAGATTGAGAACGGCTTTACTGATTTAAACGTGGTCGTTGCTCGACATACGTACCGATATGTCGAGCACGTCTTCCGGCTTAGGGACAGCTCTCCCGAGTTGCTAGTATGCCAAGTCTTCAAATGGAATTGTCATTGAGACGGCCGTCTGAATCCGCACAGAGTTCTGGATAGGCAGGACCACGGTTGGCTTTCTCCATGGCATTATGAAGCCCACCTGACGTCGCGTTTCTTTGCTTTCAATTATACCAGGTGGATCGGAGGGCTTTTGTCGTAGATCGCAGGTTGTGCAAAAGTTACGAGTAGAGCGGCTGCATCACACGTAGGGCACTGTTGGATTGAAGCAGGCGAATGCTGTGGAAGCGGCGGCCTCGCCGACGCCAGCGATTACAGCTACGACAGCACCAGCGAACAAAGCCAGCTGTCTCACACAGGCCAGCCAGCTGGCGAGAGCTGGTTCCCCAACACCCTGGTAGACCACCAGTGTTGTGCCTGGCCGCGGAGGCGATGCCGACCGAAGGCGACCGCCAAACCTGGCGGCAGAGAGGGTGCTCAGAGCAGCGAGCGAGTCGCGCTCCGGACAAGCGAGCACGACCCATTCTTCGAACTCATCGCAGGAGTCGTCGGCGAGCCCGAGCGTCGGAGTGGCGACGGCGATGGGCCCAGCGGGCAACGAGAAACAGCGCTCGCAGCCTGCGGGCGGGAGCTGTTGCTCAGCGTGTCGCGGCAGCGGCCCATGGCGACACGCCCCCCAATGAGAGCGGATAGCGTGTCGCTCCGCTCCGCGGGGCGGGAGGTTCGGGAAAATTCAGGACGTTGACTCTCTTTGGGGGCAGGGAATTGGATAGCATGTCGCGCCGAAGCGTGGTGAACCAGAACCGGCGGAGCGACGCGCTTGCCAAAAGTTGCCGACCGTGCGCACCGTGGAGCGCACCGCGTCGTGCACGCCAATTGGGACCATGGGCTGCGAGCCGAAAGACGAAGCCGCGAGGCTGGCTGGGCCCAACGGCGTCGCCCGCCTCAGTCTCGAAGCGCCGTTGATGGGGCCGCTACTATCCCACGCGGTCGTCGTGCTGTTCAGCGCTGCCTTCCAGACCGGATCGGCGAGGGGGTGGTGGCTCAGTGGATGCTTGGAGGATCGGTATCGCCTAACCCAGCCCCATCTCCAATGGGTCATGGTACCTCAGCGCAGGGAACAGTCTACATCCCCGTCTGGGGGGTAAATCGGCCAGTGGGGCCGAGGCCACGCCAGTGGGGATAGGGATCGGTTAAACGATGCTCAGAGCAACCCGCTGACGTGCCGAGCGCGATGGCCCCAGCAGGGTCGCCTTGACCCGGAGCCCGAGCCCAAGCCCACAGGAGCGACGGGCAAGGGTCGGACACCGACCCCTCCTCCACCCCCTCTCCCAGCCGGAGTGAGGAGCCGCCCTCCTCCTCCTTCTCCTCCTCCTCCTCCTCCTCCTCCTCCTCCTCCTCCTCCTCCTCCTCCTCACGTGGAGGAGGAGGAGGAGGGGCGGCCGGAAAAAAGCGAACAGTTGAGGGGCATGGCGCAGCCAATGCGGCCTTGGGCGCACCCCGCCCCCCCGCTGGCCACCTGCACAGCGCGCGCGGAAGCTCCGAGCGCGGAGTGGAAGGAACGCTCCAGGGGCCCACCGCCAGCCCATCAGAGGAAGAGGAGAAAGAGGAGGAGGAGCAGGGAGGAGTAGGAGGAGGAGGAGGTGGTAGGAGGAGGAGGGTGAGGAGGAGGAGGAGGAGGAGGAGGAGCAAAAATGGAGGAGGAGAAGGAGGAGGAGGATCAGTGCAAACCCAATACGCATCAACGATGTTGAAATAAAGCTTCCCTCTTCCCTCTTCATTGGTCCTACAAGGATGTACTTTCACTGCGGGACGTGTGCCGTTGGAAGACACAACCGTTTCATCAACCGTGCCCCCCCCCCCCCAAAAAAAAAATGTCTTTGGATTTCAACGCCACGAATCAACGTTATAGTATTGTTGCGACCTGGCGACCAAGAATCACGCCTAAACACCAGTCGTGGGACGTCAACACCGCGAGTCAACGTGACTGTTGCGCCCTGACAGCTTGAATCTTGCCAAGACGCCATTTCTGGGGCGTCGACCACCGGAACCTCTGCGAGGGAGCCACATTTAGAAAGATACGCGCTGCATCTGTGAAACCCTTTAACGTCTAAGACACGCGCGTGCGGCGCGCCACACTTTGAAAACGGCCCGCCCCCCGTCCGTGAGAACTGCGCAGACTTGGAAGACGAATGGGCACGGCGCCGGGGCGAGAGCCGCACGTTGAAAACGGCCCGCTCCCCGTCCTTGGAGGAGGAGGAGGAGGAGGAGGAGGGGAGAGAGGAGGAGGAGGAGGAGGAGGAGGAGGAGGGGGAGGGGGAGGGGGAGGGGGAGGATTAGGATTAGGAGGAAGAAGAGGAGGAGGAGGAGGATTAGGAGGAGGAGGAGGAGGAGGAGGAAGAGGAGAAGTCTCAGAATCACAAGTGGTGGGGAAGTCTCGGGCGAAGCGCCCGGCCTGCACTACCCACACGTTTCGGGGCGCGTCGGGGAGGAGCTGCTTGTAAGGAAAGGGGATGGAGGAGGAGGCGGAGGAGGAGGCGTTGAAGCAAAGTCGCACACTCGTGGACGACCCTTCGGCTCGAGCTGAGTCGCTGCCAGAGCAACGGAGCCCGCATAACATCAGTGATTTGCAGGTGTTCGAATGCCTGCCGGCGAACGCCCAGCGGCACCAGGCGCCAGCCCCGCGTCAAGAAAAAGGAGGATCCACGGCATTCACCCTCCTTCTGCGTCCCACATCCCTTCCCTGGCATCCTTCCTTGTTCTGCCAGGGAGCCGGGGAAACTCATGCTTGCCGGGGTCGCAATTTGACCGAGGGAGACAGGGCGGGGGGACTGCACAGCGCCTTGCGGCCAGCCCCGGACATAAGACCGCTGATCCGCGCAGGGGAGGTCAAGTTTGTGTTTTTACTTCCTCTGTGCATCTGGCCAGCCTTGACCACATCGATTCCGCAACCCTCGTCACCACATTGGATATGCCACCCTCTTGCTGCCCTCCGACTTCACTTGGAGGAAGGTTTCCCACATCTCTCGCTCTCTCTCTCTCTCTCTCTCTCTCGTGTTCTTTCTCTCTCGCTCACTCTCTCTCTCTCTCTCGCTTTCTCTCTCTCTCTCTCTCTCTCTCTCTCTCTCTCTGTGTATATATATATATATGTATATATATTCCTCTTCCTATATTTTTACAAGCCCGGGCTGGGGGAAAACCCATCACCCCCCCCCCAAAACCGGACTCCCGGGATCTGGGGCTTTGGGAACCTCCAGACGGGCCTCGAAGCGGCCCCCGGGCCTCGCAGGGCGTTTTGCCAAGCCTTCCCAGCACACTTAGGGCGATCAGGGGGGTCATCGGAGACGTCCCAGAGACCCCCAAGACAGCACAAGAGCGCTCCAAGAGTGACCGACGTGAACTCAAGATGGCCCAAGAGGCCTCCAGGACGGCCCCAAAGAGGCCTCCAGAAGCACTCCCCCGAGGCAAAAATCATTGATTTTCTTTTGATTTTTGGTGAATTTTGGGGTTCTCCTCTTTTCGGCTTCCCGACGCTCCAAGACGGCGGTCTTCTGGGCGTCCGAAGCCGCCTGGGAGACTCACAAATCGCCCCACAACCATCCGAAAGGGCTTCCGGGCAGTCCAAGAGAGCCCCCAAATGGCACAACACGGGTCCAAGATGGCCCTCAGAGAGCCCCATGGCGGCCCCAGATGGCCCAAAGACACCCTCCGAAGAATTCCAAATCGTGATTCGGCCGTTCAGGGAGACGGCGGTTGGAGGCAGGGTGGTCCGAGGAAGCCCCTGGAGGCCCCCAGAATACGCCCAGGAGGCCTCCAGAAGGCCTTAAGAAAGCCCGAAACAACTTGTGTGAGGCCCCTAGAGGCTCTCCAAGGAGGAGCCTCCGCAAAAAAGAGCTGAGGAGGATGGGGAGAATGCGCAGGGTATGGCGAACATAAGGAACAATAAGCGTGGAGGAAGGATAACGAATAACATCATTATAGCGGCGATGCCAGAAAAAACAACCAGGAGTAATCGCTAAATTGTCGGCTTGACCTTCCTGCCATTCCGCCTGCATACCAAACTTCAAGGACCAAGGTGCATGGCGCGAAGCGCCACTGCAGTCTTGTATATATATATATATAGCCACGTGTGTAAGCAGCTGTATGTGTATATATACACACACCTATAGATATGTACAGACATGTATGTATATATAGCTCGCTCTCTCTCTCTCTCTCTTTCTCTCTCTCTCTCTCTCTCTCTCTCTCTCTCTCTGTCTCTCTGCATATGTATCCCTCACCTTATCTTTATGTGTAGTGTTCCCTCTATATGTTTATGTATACCTCTCTCATTCTCTATAACATGTATATCTATCCTTCTCTCCCTCTATGTCTCTCTCTCTCTCTCCATATATGTAGATACGCAGATATGTATGCATCCCTATATGCCCCCCTGTGTGTATATGTGTGTATATAGGCGCGTACACCTTTGTTTATATATATATATATATATATATACATGTATATATGTATATATATGTGTGTGTATCGTTATCTCTCTCTCTCTCTATCTCTGTCTCTCTCTCTCTCTCTCGCTCTCTCTCTCTCTCTCTAGTTATAGTGTCCTGTTTCGCGATGTTTCGACATTAACAAACAGGCATGCGTACTGATAAACATGTTTGTTTGGTATCCCTAGGCACCCTCTTGTCTTCGCCCCGTTTGCCTCCCCATTATCCACATGGTTTCTCCTCCCCCGCCTGGATGTAGCCCTGTGGCACCCCTGTATGCCCCCTCACCATTCTCCCCCCCCAATCTGTCTTACTCTCCTGTTCATATCCTCTCTCCCTCACTCACTCCGTCGCTCCGTTACCCCCTTTCCCCCCCTCCCCCCATCCAGCCTCTCGCCGAACTCTCACTCATCCCCCTCACATCCCCGCCTTCCCAGCTCGCCGTCCCACACTCGTCCCTGCCTCCCTCAGTTGTCGTCCTTCTCTTTCCTCCCACCGTTCCCCCTCCCGTGTTTCCCCTCCCTCCGATCCCCCACCCCCCACCCACCCACCGTCCGTCCCTTCATCCCTCCCTCCCCTCCTCCACCCTCGCAAAGTCTCCCTCTCGCCCCCGCCTTGTCCCTCCCTCCCCCCACCCCACCCCTCCCACCATTCCCCTCCCTCTCGGTCCCTCTCCTCTGGCCTCTGCGCAACTCGCGCTTTGACCCTCTTGGAGTCCTGCTGCCTGTGCTAGGGTCGCACATGTGTCCCACATGGACAGTTGCGCCTTGCTTATTCCAGCCACGCCCAATTCATAGCTTAAGTATGGCACGTATGGATCAGAAAGTAAGGGTCGCACTGTCCCGTGCAAATCTCTCGAGTTATGCTTCATTCCCGGAATCCCGGAGCAAGCAAATTGAGGCGAAACAGGCTGACATCATGGCCAGATCAGGGGTCAAGTGTACGAGGCCAAGTGGATGTAATCATATCTTAGACCAGATGTGCACCCAGGACGTCCGAGAAAGTACGCAAAATAGCACGAGGGTCATCGTCCTCGTCCTCTTCGCCCGTCGCCGCCGCCCTCGTCCTCGTCGTCCTCTCCCGCCGCCGCCGCCGCCCTCGACGGGCTGGCCCGAGCGCCTGCGCGCGCGCGGCCAGGCATCTTGGCCGAGCGCAGGGCGGAGGCCGAGCGCAAGGCGGAGGCCGAGCGCAGGGCGGAGGCCGAGCGCAAGGCGGAGGCCGAGCGCCAGGCAGAGGCCGAGCTCCATGCGGAGATCGAGCGGCGCAATGCGGAGATCGAGCGCTTGGCCAAGGAGTGGGGGCCGCGGGTGAATGACATCCTGTTCTTGTTCCTGCCCCGTCTCCTACTGGTGGAGCTCCTGTTCCCCGAGTCCTAACTGTAGGGCTCTTGTTACTAGCGTGACGCCTCCGCCTCCTCACTCGCCCGTCTCCTTCGCACACTCGTATTCGGCTCAGCTGTGTCATACTCAGGCCCAGCCATGCACTCAGACACATACCCACTCAGTCACTCATATTTCCGGTCGATCACACTCTGATTCACTCATGTTCAGACTCACTCATACTCAGACTCGGTCCTACTAAGATCCTCTCACACAGACGCTCTCATATTCAGACTCTCTCGCATTCATGGGCGAGTTCGGAAACCCTGATCCCAAAAACGGTTTCATCTCTTGGGGTCGCATCTGTTACTTCCGCCATCTTCCGCCAGCGGAGGCGGCCTTGCGCCGCCCTTCCGCTGCCCTTCCGCCGCCTTCCGCCGAGGAAGAGATGACAACTCCTTCGGTCCTCGAAGGCAAGGCCTTTTTGGAACGCCCCATATCACTCACAATCAGACCTCATTCACACACACACACACACACAGACGCTCGCGCGCGCACGCGCGCGCATTTGTTGAACGCACGCCTGCGGGCCGAAGACGCACACAGGCGATCCAAGGTGACAACGAAGGGTCACGAGCGAGCCGTCCACCTGTAGCTAAGTGGAGGCCAAGAGTAAGCGTGCAAGTCGAAACGCTGCCAGTCTGGCACCTACAGCGCCGCAGAGCGCAGGAGAAGCCGAACAAAACTAGCACGCAGCGTCGGGGCGCGGAAGAAAGGCAGTAGCGGCGGGCGGGGCCAGCTGCGACAGCAGCGGGAGCAGCAAGGTGGACGGGTGGGGCCCTGGCATCGGGGCGGTGGCAAGCGCGCGAGTCGCAGGCCAAGGAGAAGTGCGGCAGGAGCCGCATGGCGTGACATGCGCACCAAGGGACAAGGTGCGGCATAGCAGTAGGTGGATAACGGGCCGAAGTGCGCACAAGTGGCGGAAGTAGCATTGCCAAAGCGTCCTTCCACAACCGTAGCCCGCCAGCCGGAGGCTGAAAGCAAGGCGGGCTCGCCAGACCGCATTCAGGGATGGCGGGTTTCAACAGCGACCGCCAGAGTGATGAGGGCGCCTGGACGGTGCCGAGGTCGAAAGCGAGGCGCGCACGCCAGACCGAGACTGGAGGGTGCACGAAAAGCACACGACGAACACAGAGGCGCTGGGGCGCCAGGCGGTCGCAGTAGACGAGGCGAGGCTAGACGTTCTCGCGAGGAGGGGAAGCGAAGGAGCTCTCGATGCCAGGTGCTGCGAGCAGGCCCTTGGCGAAGCGGAGGGGGTCGAGAGGGGCCCGGGGGAGTCCCTGGCGAGGGGGCCAGCAAATGTGACGCAGGGACTCGAGAAAGGCCAGGGGAAGTCCCCGACGAGGGTACCGACGAATGTGCTGCAGGGGCCCGAGACACAAGGGGGGTCCACGGCGAGGGCGCAAAAAATTGTGCCGCAGGGGCCCAAGAGAGGCCAGGGAGAGTCTCCAGCGACGGCGCCAGCAAATGTGCTGCATAGACACAAGCGGTTTCACATTCCACAGCGCTCTTCCTCGCCTGTACGTGACGAGAGTCGTTCCCTCCACCTCCTCATTCCAAGTCCTTCTCCTCCTCCTCCTCCTCCTCCTCCTCCTCCTCCTCCTCCTCCTCCTCCTCCTCCTCCTCCTCCTCCTCCTCTACGTCCTTCTCCTCGGAGGAGGAGGGGGGGAGAGGGAGCAGGAGGATGAGGAGGAGGAGAACTTGGAATGAGGTGGTGGAGGAGGAGGGACTTGGAAGGAGGATGCCTTGGAATAAGAGGAGGAGGAGGAGGAGGAGGAGGAGGAGGAGGAAGAGCTGCGAGAGGAGGAGGTGGAGAAGGAGGAAGGGGAGGGGGGGAGGAGTTCTCCCCCTCTTCCTCCTCCTCCCCCTCCTCCTCTCGCAAGTCGAGGCGGCCGAGGCGACCGCAGCGGTTGTGGGAGTTGCCGTCGTCGTGGTCGCGGGTGCGGGAAGCACGGGCGTCGTCGTCCTCGTGGGCGTCGTGTTGGCGGGAGACGTGGTAACCAGGGGCGGTCGTGGGCGTCGTGCTGGTGGGAGACGTGATCGCCGTGGTAGTCGTGGTCGCCGTGGGAACCGTTCGGGTTGTGGTGGTCGTGCTGGCGTCACGGTGTGCGTGGGAGTCCCATGGGAGGCGTTCGTCGCGGTGGTTTTGAAGCGCGTGGGAGGCTCAAGAGGCGCGGTGTTCATGATGGCTGCTGCAGTGGTCGCTGCGGTCGTAGGAGCCGTGGCAGGCGTAGTGTGGCAGCGACGAGGTGGTCACCGTGGTGCTCGTGACGGTGGTCGAAGTGGTCGCGGTGGCCGGCAGCAGCCAGGAGGAAAGCCCAGCCGCCCTGGCCACACGAAGAGCATGCCATGCTGTGATTGGATGACCGGCGCAGCGAGAAGGCAGGCTCGGCGTGGGCCGCCCCCGCGCAGGGAGAGCACAGTTGACGTGCGGGGGCATGCGCGGGCCGCTTCGCTCCCCGAGGCCCGCGGGGGCGGCAGGGCCAGCGCTGTTGGCTGGAGCCGAGGCGGGGGCCGCGGCGAGCGCGGCCGCCGCCTCCGCTCCTGGGCGAGGCGAGCTCGCCAGACCGAGATCGGCGCCACCTGCTGGAGGGGCGACCTCGTCTCCCGCGGCCAGGGGTGGGCGGCGGCGCCAGTAGCTGGCAGGCGCGGAGGCGGGGGCCGCGGCGAGCGCAGCCGCCGCTTCCTCTACGGGGCGAGGCGAACTGGCCAAACCAGTCCCAGGGTCAAGGCCCGCCTTTGGGAACGTAGCCCTGCCGGCGGGGTCACTGAGGGGCAGGGGACCTCCTGCTCGCGAGCCGCGCGAGGGGCAGGGGCGCCGTGGCGCGGCGAGGAAACCCAAGGGTCAAGGCCCGCTTTGTTTGGACCGCAGCAGCAGCAGCAGCAGCAGCAGCGGAGTTACTGAGCGGAGCCTCCTGCACGCGAGCCGCGCGAGGGGCAGGGGCGCCGTTGCACGGCGAGGAAACCCGCGGGGCAAGGCCCGCTCTGTTTGGAACGCAGCAGCGGCCGAGGGGCCACTTGAGGGGGGGGGGCCTGCACCGCGCGACGGCTCGCGCGTGTGCATTTCGCCACGTTCTGGACACCGGGTTTTCGAAAACTGCTGATTGAAAATGAACGAGTTTGCGCGCACTGCTTGGGATGGTACGAGGTCATATTGAAGATGGACGAGTGCGCAGAAGCACATACGAAAACAATACGAAGAGGTGGCCCGTCAATCCGAATATTCTCTTAGGAAGGAGATTAAACCAATGCTCACAAATGAGTCGTCAAATCCACTGCTCGCGCAATCATCCCACCCGCCCACCCGCAACCTGGTTTGCAAGACCCGTGCGACAGCGATTGCGATGACTGCCTTGCGCTGGCTGGCGCATCGCTGCGGCCGCGCTAGCGCGCGCAGACTCGCGCGCAGAGCGGCCAGCTAGTCTGGCGCGAGCGACGCGGCCGCGGTGGCGCTGACCGCTGGGAAGTTCCCAGCGCGTCTCGCCAGTCACGTTGACGCGCGGGAACTTCACTGCGATTTGGTGACTCGGGCGGGCGAAGTATCATGGCGACGTCGACAACGGCAGACACGATGATGAGTTTAGCGGTGCTGGCGACGAAGATGACGATGACGACGGCGAGGCACATGACAGCGCCGATGGCGGTCACGCTGGTGAGGATGATAATGTCCCCACGTCGGTGATGAAGATTGTAACAAAAAATGATGCATGCGCGCGCGGCCGACCTGCGCGAGTGGCACGCATTGCATTGCTGGACAGGGATCGGGCCCCCTCCCCCAGCAGCACGCGCGCAATGGCGTTTGAGTGATTCCGACATGCACTCGCGAGAGGCCCGCATGGTCACATGTGATGAAGTTCTTGAAAAGACACATAGCGTTGTCGAGAGAATTCGTGTGAGCGCGCGCGCAGGTTTGTCTGAGAAACCACGTTGTAAAAGCACGAGTTCTATGTGTTATGGAGACTCGATGTTGAATTCTCTGCGGTACCTAAGGTTGTTGAGCGATGTCGTCACGCGCGCTTGACAACGCGCCCGCGCGCATGTCGTCCCATCAGTCGCAAAGGATTTCTGTAAATTGCTGGCCTGTGATATACGAATACGCGCGCATAATGTTTTTTCCTGCAATGGACGGGGGGGGGCGGTGTCGATCCCGACTTGCTTGGGATTGTGTGCTTTCATTTCTAGGATGAATACACGGGCAGACTCAAATGTAAATTGCACATCACCAGGGCGGGCTGGCAATCCTGCCCCTGAGGTGCGGTAGATCCGAATTGCGCTGCTTCTCAAAAGAAGAATTTGCGTGGTGCAGTAAATATGGCGCAACGTATGTGGTGCAAGCTAGGTTGTTTTATTGACGTGGTACAGTTCACCCTGCCGGATTTGAACTTGTCAACGCCACTGCTCGCACGATCATCCCACCCGCCCACCTGCAATCCGGCTTGCAAAGCCCATGCGGCGGCGACTGCGCTGATTTATTGGTGCTGGCTGACGCATCGCTGCGGCCGCGCTAGCGCGCGGAGGCTCGCGCGCAGAGCGGCCAGCTAATTTGGCGCGACGCAGCCGCGGTGGCGCTGACCACCGGGAACTTTCCAACGCGTTTTGCCAGTCACGCTGACGCGTGGGCACATCATTGCGAGTCGGTGATTCGGGCGGGCGCGCTATCATGGCGACGTCGACAACGGCAACAACGATAAGGACAGCAGCGATGACGGTGATGACGATGACGACGACGACGGCGTAGCCAATGACGGCGCCAATGCTGATTTCGCCGATGACGACATTTTGTTGAAACACCATGTTGTGAATCCATTAGTTTCACACCTTTTCGGCACACCCGATGTTTAAGCCTACGCAACACCCTGGGTGTTTGACCACGCACACGAGCGCAACGACGCGCGCGTGTGGGCTTCGTGTGGTTTTGCACTTGTTGCTTGGAAATGGAAGATTAATGGTGAACGCGCGCGCATGGCATTATTTGACAACGGGGATGGGGGGGTCGATATTGGCGTGCCTGAAATGGGACGTACTGACATGTAGACTGAACGATGGGGCAGAACCATGTGTAAATTGCACATCCCCCGGGGGACGCACAAGTTGGGGGGGGGGCGGTAAATCCTAATTCTTTTTGTGTGGTGAAAGCTACGTGGTGCAACTGGTGTGGCGCAACGCAAAGGATGTGACGCAATGCGATTGCAGCGCCACGCAATCCGATTGCAACGCAACGCGGTTGCATTTCAACGGGGGAGGGGTGCAGCGGGGTGGCGGCGACGAGGCAGCGACGAGGCGGAGACGGGCGGCGACAGGGCGGCCAGCCCGACAACCAGGCCCAGGCGATTGGCGGCGACGGGTGGCGACGGGGCGGCCAGGCAAACAACCAGGCCCAGGGGACGAGCGGCGACGAGGCGGCGACGGCGACGGCTACATGCCGGCCAGACCGACAACCAGGCCCAATGCTTTAAAACACAGAACCCTTGAGTGCAAGCATTGTTTGGGGACACTATATTTATATACATACGAACATGCACACATACATACATGCATGCATACATGCATGCATGCATGCATGCATACATACAAACATACCTACCTGAATACATACATATATATATATATGTACATACATGCATGCATGTATACATGCTTACTTATTTACATACACGCTAACAAACAAACATACACATGTGTACAACTATATAGACCTGAATATATGTATATAAATGTATGTGGAATATATTCTTAGATAGGCATACCTGCATATATGTATGCCTACATACATGCATGCATGTTGTTATACCTGCGTGCATGCGTGCGTGCATGCCGCATGCATACGTCCATGCATGTATGCCTGCATACGTGCATACGCTCATGTATGGATACCTACAGCGATGTATACATACATATAGACAAACTCACATGAATGTATGCATACATGTATACATACATACATCTATACATACCTACAGACAGACAGACACACAGAAATGAATGAATACATGCATGCACACATACATGCATACATGCATATATGCATGTACGCATACAGACGTGCGCGTATGCATGTCTATAAACATGTATGCATGCATGCATGCATGCATGCATGCATGCATGCAGACAGACAGACAGACAGACAGACAGACAGACAGACAGACAGACAGACAGACAGTTGTGTCTACATATATATGTACATAAATATATATATATATATATATATATATATAGATGTGTATATATATATATAGGTGTGTGTATACACCGCAGGCGGAACATTTGAAACCCCCCCGGAAAAAGCCGCCAGGGGATACAACATGTGTTGCCCGTTCGCGCGCAGGTTGCGGGGATGTCTCAAGCGAGACGCTCGTCTGGCGTCGCCGACCCTTCTCTTCTGAGAGATCCGGATCACCGCAAGGCAGCAGGCGTCGTGTGAACACCCGAGGGAAGAGCCGCCAGGGGGTAGGCCATTTGCCTGTTCGCGCCCACATGGTAGGGATGTCTCGAGCGAGGCGCTCGGGTGGCGTCAGGAATTTCTCTGCTCCGAGCGCCCCGTGATCACCGCGAGTTCGCAGGCGTGGAGCTTGGTCACCACAAGGGAGAGCCTCCAGGGGGTTTGACCTTCGAAATATGATAGATTGATTGGGTCGGTATGGTTACGGAAGCCCTGTTTGGGTTTGGGGAGTCACAGGCGAATATTGCCACGCGACGAGAACACACATTTCCGAAGCGAGACTCTAGGGAAGCGAACGCGCAGCCAACCGCTGAATGAAAACCCGCATTGCTTTTTAGGCTGATGACAGCCCCAAAGCACCCACACTTTAGGCTTCGAGCGCGACGCGTCCGTATAACTTCTGGCACGGCCCTGGGATCAGTGTTGATTCGCGGGCTTCCCCTCCCAAAGACGAAGGAGGAAATGCAAAGTGGGGGAAAGGAGTAGGATGGAGGAGGAGGACGAGGAGGAGGAGGATTAGGAGGAGGAAGAGGAGGGGGAGGGAACGAACAGAGTTGGACGAGAAGCTGGACGAGTTGGCGGAAGAGCGCGATACAGAGGAGGGGTGGCACAACCAATGTCAGTAAAAAACCGCTCTCGCAGCAGGAAGCCAAGCGCAAGGCGGAGGCCGAGGAGCGCAAGGCGGAGGCCAAGCGCAAGGAGGAGGCCAAGCGCAAAGCGGAGGCCGAGCGCCAGGCGGAGGCCGAGCGCCAGGCGGAAATCGACCGCGAGCGCATGAGGGAGGCCAAGCTCAACGAGAAGGCCGAGCGCCAGGCGGAGGCCGAGCGCCAGGCGGAGGCCGAGCGCCAGGCAGAGGCCAAGCGCAAGGCGGAGGCCGAGCGCCAGACAGAGGCCGAGCGCAAGGCGGAGGCCAAGCGCCAGGCGGAGGCCGAGAAGGCGGAGGCCAAGTGCCAGGCGGAGGACGAGCGCAAGGCGGAGGCCGAGCGCAAGGCGCAGGCCAGGGCGGAGTCCAAGCGCCAGGCGGAGGCCAAGCGCAAGGCGTACGTCGAGGCCTCGTGGGGATTCAAGCTCTCCCCGCGCTCTCGGACCTCGGTCAAGAATGTTCTATGCGGGCAGGCAGGGTGGAGCAACTTCATTGAAATATCAATTGTCTTACGCCGCACCGCCGACACCTTGGGAGCTCTGGATACCACTCTTCCGGTGGGCACTGTCATAGGAGCGGGTCGACGCCGTGCGTCTATTTGGGAAACTTCACACCGTATTCAAAACGGCCCCTGTTGGGTAATGTTGGGGCCTCTTGGGGCCGTTTCGGGGCCTTTGGGGGCCTCTTGGGGGTTTCTTGGGCCCTGTTGGGGCTTTCTTGGGGGACTGCTGGTGGTGAAGGGGGCCCTCTCGGGGCGCAGGCCTCGAAAGGTCAGGTCGGGTTTCCCCTCTTGAGGCTCTCTTGGGGCCCTCTTGGGCCTTTTTGGGCGCCTCTGGTGCCGTCTTGGGGTCATCTGGGGAGCCTTGCTGGCCGTCTTGAGCGCTTGGGGGCCTCGGAGGCACTGTGAAGCTGGGAAGACCGAAGGGGCGAGTATGTGGCACATGCATGCTTTCCCAAAGGAATGGGACAAAGTTTGGTTCTTGGGGCACTGTTGGGAGTCCTCTTGGAGCGCTTTCGAGGCGTTTGGGGGGCCTGTTGGGGCACATGGAGGCCATCTTGAGACGCGTTGGGGCCACCCGTGGCGACGTGGAGGCCGTCTGGGAGCGGCTGGGGGCGCTGGAGCATCGGAGGCCGTCTGGGAGCGCGTCTGGAGAAGATGAGGTCGCCGCCCCATTGGCCCCCCCACCTGCCGCCCCACCCCCCTTTCAGGCCGGCCGGCCCAGCCTCAGGGGAGGGTCCGTGGGAGGAGCAGCAGCCCCACACGCCGCCGAGGAGACGCCCAGGGGTCGGCGAATGTGCGAGCCACCTCGGGGCCAGCACGTGCCCGCTCGGGGTCCCACGGCCGCTCCGTGCCCGCGGGCTGCCGGCATGCCCGAGAGGTGCCCGGCCCCCCTCCTTGGCTCCGACCCCGCCCCCGGGCGGGGGCCCGCGGTGGCAGCCCGCCCGTCGGCGGGGGCAGCTGCCGCACCGCTTGGCCGCCAAGGCCCACTGGCGCAGAGCCCACGGAGCGGCGAGGCCCGCGCCGGCGCCGGCCCCCGAGAGGCCGCTGGCTCTCGGAGGCATGCGCTGCAGGGTCCCGCGCAGCCAGGGCTCGGCTGCCGGGCCATCGTCTGAGGCGGCGAAGGCCACAAGACTGCAGTCGGGGCCCTGAACAAGGAACCCTTTTCGTTGGGGAGGGGCTCCGCGTTCCTTAAGTGTTTCACAGCTTGCCTCAGGCTTTCCTTGTGTTTTCGACAGGAAACCGAAGGTTAACTTATGGACAAAAGGGGCCTCGTTCCTTATTTAGGATTCCTTAGGTCAACGCCCCGACTGTACCCAAGCCGAGCAGTCTGCGGCTCGGGCTCTTTCTGGCCAGCTCGAGCGCTGGGTTGCCGAGTCGCTGTCTGACAAGCTGGGCCAGTCGCGCAGGGACCCGAAGCCTGCCCAGAAGCTGAGAACGAGCTAATATCGCAGTGCGGAGCGGATACCACGGTTGGGAACTTTTGCGTGTCGCTCCGCCGGTTCAGGCCCACCACGCTTCGGCGCGACATGTTGTCAACTTCCCAGTCCCCAGGCGTCAGCGATTCCGACCCCTTCCGATCCTCGCGCCCCGCGGAGCGGAGCGACACGCTATCCGCTTGCAGGGCATAGCGTGTCGCCGGGGCCACCAGGACGACAAGCTATCCAAAAATTCCCGACCGTAGCCACCCTCAGATCATGGAGTTACGCAGACCGTTGGGCTGCACGCTGGATGGCCCTGGACCCCACCCAGGCTTGGACCAGAGTCGAGTCGGCCGTCGCTGGAGAGGCCCCCGCCCAGCACCTCGAAGAATCTGCGCGCGGGCTTGCTCCAAATTCTGGCCCAGACTGAGCGGGAAATCGCAGCGACAACGATGACAACGACAACGGTAAGAACGATAACGATCGTTGTTATCGTTGTTTTTGGTGTCGTAGTTATCGGTATCGTTGTCGTTGAGCATGGGCCCCAGGGACATCCAGGAGCTGGGGTCACGTGGGCAGGTTGAGCTTTCCCAGTCTGTCGAGAGAGACCCCGTCGTCCGGCCACGGCAGCTGCTTCCAGACACCATCGGCCTCGCCCCAGAGGGCTCGGGGGGCGGAGAGGCATCGCGTTGCCCTTTTGGTTTGCTCGACTGTGGAGCCTTTGAGGGGTTTCTCGGGGGGGTGATTGGACGGGCGTACGGGGCCGGGAGAGCGGAGCCATTCAGGGCAGCAGCGCTTTCTGTTCTGCAGCAAGTAGACATGGTATCGACGAGGCCTGCGACGCTCCGGGTATTGTGCGCGGCAGCGTTTTGATCGGCACACTATGCAGTGGGTTGCTCATGAGTGATTGTTTCGACCTGAGTGCATTCCCCGACGATCCCCTTGCTCCCAGGGCGAAGACAAAACAACAAATGCGTGTGTGAAAAAAAACGTGTGTGTGTGTGTGTGTGTATGTGTGTGTGTGTGTCTGCGTACCCTTTCGGTGATAAGGAGGCTCGGGGGGGAGAAATAAACATATTGCTCAGTCGATCTCACTACCGATCTCACCATCGATCCAACTATCGATCCAACTATCGATCCCGTGATCGATCTCACTATCGATCTCATGATCGGTTTCACTATCGATATTCAATCGACCTATCTCACCCGGTCGATCTCACTAGCGATCTCATTCTCGATGTCATTGTCTACAGCATTGTCTTTCTTAGTATTGGTCGCAATATCGATCTCAGTACCGATCTCACTATCGATCTGACTATCGACCCCACTATGGATTGCACTATCGATCTCACTATCGGTCTCCCTCTCGGTCCTACTATCGATGTTACGATCGTTCTCACTACGGGTCACCGATAGGCCACCGACAGGACACCGACGGGACATCCGCGGGACACCCCCAGCCACCGCTGGACACCCCAGGGGGGGCGGTTTTCTGGCCCGGCGGCGCCCTAGCCAGAGGAGGGTTCATTCCTGCCGCCCGCCCACGCAGCTCCGCTTCGCCCGCACGACACGAACACGAAGCCGAAACCGCTTTCCCGGAGGAGGGCTCTCCTTTTCATTGCGATCTCACCCCAGACTTCCGATCTATATATACACAGAGAGGTTAATCGATATATATAGAGAGATAGATAGATAGAGAAGGAGGAAATATACTTCCATTGATATGTAGACATACGACATAGACATATCGATCGAAATACTAACAGTTATCTAGAACAATATACATATATAGAAGATAGAGAATTATATATATATTAGTATATGCTATATCGATAGATAGAGAAGAAATCTCTATATATTATAAAAAAAGGCTGCAGTGGCGTTTCGCGCCATGCACCTTGGTCCTTGAAGTTTGGTATGCAGGCGGAATGGCAGCAAGGTCAAGCCGACAATTTAGCGATAACTCCTGATTGCCTTTTCCGGCATTGCCGCTATAATGATGTTATTCGTTATCCTTCCTCCATGCTTATTGTTCCTTAGTTTCGCCATACCTTGCGCATTTTCCCCATCCTCCTCAGCTCTTTTTTTGCGGAGGCTCCTCCTTGGAGAGCCTCTGGGGGCCTCACAAAAGTTGTTTCAGGCTTTCTTAAAGCCTTCTGGAGGCCTCCTGGGCGTATTCTGGGGGCCTCTGGGGGCTTCCTCGGGCCACCCTGCCTCCAACCGCCGTCTGCCTGAACGACCGAAACACGATTTGGAATGCTTCCGAGGGTGTCTTTGGGCCATCTTGGGCCGCCATGGGGCTCTCTGAGGGCCATCTTGGACCCGTGTTGTGCTGTTTTGGGGCTCTCTTGGACTGCTTGGGAGCCCTTTCGGATGGTTGTGGGGCGATTTGGGAGCCTCCCATGCGGCTTCGGACGCCCAGAAGACCGCCGTCTTGGAGCGTCCGGAAGCCGAAAAGAAGAGAACCCCAAAATTCACCAAAAAACAAATGAAAATCAGTGATTTTTGGAGGCCTCTTTGGGGCCGTCCTGGAGGCCTCTTGGGCCATCTTGAGGTCACGTCGGTCACTCTTGGAGCGCTCTTGTGCTGTCTTGGGTGTCTCTGGGACGTCTCCGATGACCCCCCTGATCGCTCTAGGTGTGCTGGGAAGGCTTGGCAAAACGCCCTGGTAGGCCCGCGGGGGGCCGCTTCGCGGCCCGTCTGGAGGATCCTAAAGCCCCAGATCCCGGGAGTCTGGTTTTGGGGGGGGGGGGGGTCCCCCGCCTGGGTTTGTAGAAATATAAGAAGAATATACACCTTGCCCCTGCAACCGGGTTTCCAGTTCGAGCCGGCGCCCAAGACGCTATTTGAAGACGCTATTCCCTCTGACGGCGCGTCCCTGTGAAGACGGTATTCCCGGTGAAGATTCTATCCCCCTGAAGACGCTATTCCTGGTGAAGACGCTATTCCTTGTGAAGACGCTTCCCTGTGAAGACGCGTTCTGCGGACACAGACAGCACTTCCCTTGTGAAGACGCTATTCAGTGAAGACGCTATTCCCGGTGAAGACACTATTCTCTGTGAAGACGCTTTTCCGGGTGCAGACGATATACCGGGTGAAGACGTTATTCCGGGTGAAGACGCTATTCCCGGTGAAGACGCCATTTCCGGTGAAGACGCTATTCCCGGTGAAGACGCTATTCCCGGTGAAGACGCTATTCCCGGTGAAGACGCTATTCCCGGTGAAGACGCTATTCCGGGTGAAGACGGTATTTCCGGTGAAGACTTTATTTATTCCCGGTGAAGACGCTATTCCCAGTGAAGACGCTATTCCGTGTGAAGACGCTATTCCCGGTGAAGACGCTATTCCCGGTGAAGATGCTTCCCCTGTGAAGACGCTACTCACGGTGAAGACGCTACTCCCGGTGAAGACACTATTCCCGGTGAAGACGCTATTCCGGGTGAAGGCGCTATTCCGGGTGAAGACGCTATTCCTTGTAAAGACGCTATTCCCGGTGAAGACGTTATTCAGGGTGATGCCGGGTGAAGACGCTATTCCCAGTGAAGACGCTATTCCGCGTGAAGACGCTATTCCGGGTGAAGACGTTATGAAGACGCTATTCCCGGTGAAGGCGCTATTCTGGGTGAAGACACTATTCCAGGTGAAGACGCTATTCCCGGTGAAGACGCTATTCCGGGTGAAGACGCAATTCCGGGTGAAGACGCTGTATTCCCAGTAAAGGCCCTATTCCTTGCGAAGACGATACTATGGGTGAAGACGCTATTCCCGGTGAAGACGCTATTCCCGGTGAAGAAGCTTTTCCCGGTGAAGACGATATTCGGGGTGAAGACGCTGCTCCTTGTGAAGATGCCCCTTCTCTTAACCAAGCCCAGTATTTAAGGAACTCCCCTCCCAATTCTAATTTAACAGTGCAATTTTACTCCCACGCTTTCCGTGCCTAATTAAACGCGTCCCCCATCTGTTGTGCGACACTCTCTGCTAGGCAAGACCCTTCCCCAACTTGATTAAAAAAATCGTATTGCTAGGCATGCCCCCCTCTGCTGTGCAACACCCTCTTTTGGGCAAGACCCCTACCGGAGGACTCCTCCCCAAGTTGCTTATTCCTCTTCCTATATTTTAAAAAGCCCGGGCGGGGGAAAACCCATCACCCCCCCCAAAACCGGACTCCCGGGACTTGGGGCTTTGAAACCCTCCGGACGGGGCCTCGAAGCGGCCACCGGGCCTCGCAAGGCGTTTTGCCAAGCCTTCCCAGCACATTTAGGGCGATCAGGTGGGTCATCGGAGACGTCCCAGAGACCCCCAAGACAGCACAAAAGCGCTCCAAGAGTGACCGACGTGACCTCAAGATGGCCCAAGAGGCCTCCAGGACGGCCCCAAAGAGGCTTCCAAGAGCACCCCTAAGAAGGCCCCCCGAGGCAAGAATCATTGATTTTCTGCGGGTTATTCGTGAATTTTGGGGTTATCCTCTTTTCGGCTTCCCGACGCTCCAAGACGGCGGTCTTCTGGGCGTCCGAAGCCGCCTGGGAGGCTCCAAAATCGCCCCACAACCATCCGAAAGGGCTTCCAGGCAGTCCAAGAGAGCCCCAAAACGGCACAACACGGGTCCAAGATGGCCCTCAGAGAGCCCCATGGCGGCCAAAGATGGCCCAAAGACACCCTCCGAAGAATTCCAAATCGTGTTTCGGTCGTTCAGGGAGACGGCGGTTGGAGGCAGGGTGGCCCGAGGAAGCCCCCAGAGGCCCCCAGAATACGCCCAGGAGGCCTCCATAAGGCCTTAAGAAAGCCTGAAACAACTTTTGTGAGGCCCCCAGAGGCTCTCCAAGGAGGAGCCTCCGCAAAAAAAGAGCTGAGGAGGATGGGGAAAATGCGCAGGGTATGGCGAAACTAAGGAACAATAAGCATGGAGGAAGGATAACGAATAAGATCATTATAGCGGCAATGCTGGAAAAGGCAATCAGGAGTTATCGCTAAATTGTCGGCTTGACCTTGCTGTCATTCCGCCTGCATACCAAACTTCAAGGACCAAGGTGCATGGCGCGAAGCGCCACTGCAGTCTTGTATAAAAATATGTGTATATATATATAACATACATATATATATATATATATATGAATCACTGGTGCTAGACATGCCTGCTTGCTGCGCGGCACCTTTGCTAGACAAGACCCCTCCCCAAGTTGATTAAAACATAAATCCTTGGTGCTAGGACCCCGAGTTGCTTTAAAAAGAATCCTTGCAGCTAGACGTGTCCCATCTGCTGTGTGGCACCCTTTGTCGGGCAATGGCCCTCCCCAAGTTGATTAAAAAAGAATCCTTGGTGCTAGGCGTGCCCCACCTGCTGTGTTGCACCTTGTGCTAGACAAGACCCCTCCCCAAGTTGATTAAAGAAGAATCCTTGGTGCTAGACGTGCCCCATCTGCTGAACGGCACCTTTTGCTAGACAAGACCCCCCCCCCAAGTTGATTTAAAAAAGAATCCTTGGTGCTAGACGTGCCCCATCTGCTGTTGTGCACCCTTTGTTAAGCAATGGCCCTCCTCAAATTGATTTAAAAAGAATCCTTGGTTTTAGGCGTGTCCCATCTGTTGTGCGGCACCTTATGCTATGCAAGACCCCTCCCTAAGTTGATTAAAAAGGAATCCTTTGTGCTAGATGCGCCCCTTTGCTGTGCGGCACCCTCTCCAAGGTGAGCCCCTTTGCTGTGCGGCACCTTCTGCTGGGCAAGACTCCTCCCCAAGTTAATCGAATAAGAACCCCTGGTGCTAGACATGCCCGTTTGCTGTGCGGCACCCTCTGCTAGGCCGGACCCCTCCCCAACTTGATAAAACAGGCCCTTGATGTTAGACGTGCCCCATGTGCTGCGCTGCGCCCTCTGCTAGGCAAGACCCCTCCACAAGCTGATGTTAAAAAAGAATCCTTGGTGCTAGATGTGCCCCTTTGCTGTGCGGCACCCTCTGCTAGGCGAGACCCACCCGCAAGTTGATTAAACATGTATTCGTGTTGCTAGATGCGCCCCATGTGTTGTGTGGCACCTTCTGCTAGGCAATGGCCCTCCCCAAGTTTCTTTTAAAAGAATCCTTGGTGCTAGAAGTGCCCCATCTGCTGCGTGGCGCCCTCTGATAGGCAAGACATCTCCCCAAGTTGATTAAACAAGCATCCTTGCTGCTAGACGTGTCCCATTTGCTGTGTGGCACCCCTTGTTGGGCAATGGCCCTCCCCAAGTTGATTTAAAAAAGAATCCTTGGTGCCAGGCGTGCCCCACCTGCTGTGCGGCACCTTCTGTTAGGCAAGAGCCCTCCCCAAGTTGACTAAAACGAGCATCCTTGGTGCGAGACGTGCCCCATCTGCTGAACGGCACCTTCTGCCAGGCAAGACCCCTCCTCAAGTTGATTAAAAAAGAAGTAGTGGTGCTAGACATGCCCCATCTGCTGTGTTGCACCCTTTGTTAGGCAATGGCCCTCTCCAGGTTGATTTTAAAAAAGAATCCTTGTTTTTAGGCGTGCCCCATCTGTTGTGCGGCACATTATGCTAGGCAAGACCCCTCCCAAGTTGATTAAAAAGGAATCATTGGTGCTAGATGTGCCCCTTTGTTGTGCGGCACCCTCTCCAAGGTGAGCCCCTTTGTTGTGCGGCACCTTCTGCTAGGCAAGACCCCTCCCCAAGTTAATTAAAAAAGAATCCCTGGTGCTAGACATGCCCGTTTGCTGTGCGGCACTTTTGCTAGGCAAGACCCCTCGCCAAATTGATTTCAAAAGAATCATTGGTGCTAGGCGTGCCCCATCTGTTGTCCTGCATCTTCTGCTAGGCAAGAGACCTCCCCAAGTTGAGTTAAAACGAATCCTTGGTGCTAGATGTGCCCCTTTGCTGTGCGGCATCCTCTCCAAGGTGAGCCCAAGTTAAACAAGTGGCACGTGTGCCATGGCTCTTGCACAAAAAGGAAAGGGAAGGAGGAGGAGGAGGAGGTGGAGGAGGATAGGGGAAGAGGGGGCAAGACATCGCCCCTCGGGGCCCAGCAACGGGGCCCAAATCCCAGGTGGGGAGGGGGGGGGGAGGTGGTGTGCGTCGCGACGCGGAATCAAGTGCTCGGAGCGGAAGGGGCGCGGGGCGGGGCTCCCGCTGGGGCGCTGGGGGCGCGGAGAGGAGGGGGGGGGAGGCGGTGTGCGTCGCGACGCGGAATAAAATGGTCGGGGCGGAGGGGGCAGCGGGTGGGGCTTGGGGCAGAGGGCCACGGAACGGGGGTCCAACTGGGGCGTTGGGGACGGGGAAGGGGTAGGTGGTGTGCGTCGCGACGTGGAATAAAATTGCCGGGGCGGAGGGGGCACGGGGCGGAGCCCCCACTGGGGCTCTGGGGACACGGGGAGGGAGGTGGGGGAGGTGGTGTGCGTCGCGACGCGGAATAAAGCGTTCGTGGCGGAGGGGGTAATGGGCGGGGCTCCCGCTAGGGCGCTGGGGACGCGGGGGGGTTCGGGGCAGAGAGCCACGGCGCGGGGGTCCCACCCTGGCGCTGGGGACGCGGGGGGGGGGAGGGTGCGTCGCGGAATAAAGCGTTCGTGGCGGAGGGGGCAGTGGGCGGGGCTCCCGCTGGGGCGCTGGGGACGCGGGGGGGCTCGGGGCAGAGAGCCACGGCGCGGGGGTCCCATTGGCGCTGGGTTCGCGGGGGGGAGGGGGGCGTCGCGGAATAAAGCGTTCGTGGCGGAGGGGGCAGTGGGCGGGGCTGACGCTGGGGCGCTGGGGACGCGGGGGGGAGGGGGGGGGGCGACGCGAAATAAAGTGGTCGGAGCTCTAGGCACCTTCTGCTAGGCAAGACCGTTTCCCCAAGTTAATTCAAACAGAATCCCGGGTGCTAGTTATGCCTTTTGCTGTGCGGCACCCTATGCTAGGGAAGACCCTTCCCCAAGTTTATTAAAAAGAACTCTTGGTGCTAGACATGCCCCTTTGCTGTGCGGCACCCTCTGATAGGCAAGAGCCCTCCCCAAGTTGATTCACAAATAATCATTGGTGTTAGACGTGCCCCACCTGCTGTGCGGCACCTTCTGCTAGACAAGACCCCTCCCCAAGTTGATTAAAAAAGAATCCTAAGAGGCCCCAAACGGCCCCCCAGGAGGCTTCAAAACAGCTTCCAAGAGCTCGACGAGAAACCTCCCAAGAGATCCCCAAACGAACATCCAGGAGGCCTTGGACCTGCAACCCAGCCCCATCGGGCGGCGGCGGCGGCCGGCGGCGGCGGGGGCGGCCGACGAGAAACAGGTTTCTCGTCGGGCTCTCGGATGCTATTTTGAAGCCTCGTGGGAGGCCGTTTTGGGGCCTCTTGGGGCCTCGTTTGGTTTTCTTGGGGGCCTCCTGGGTGTTTCTCGAGGCCTCCCAGGACCTTCTTGAGGCGGAATACCCCAGGAGCCCGCAGGATGGATCCGTTGGAAGCGTGTCACCGGTGCGGCGCGGTCAGGGTGGCTTCACAATCCTTCGTGTTTAACGTATGTGCCTATAGATTGGTCCTCTCCTGGGGCTTCCTGGGGCCTCCCTGGGCTTCCTGGGGCCTCCTGGAGCTTCCTGGAGCCTCCCGGGGCTCCCCGAGGCTTCCTGGGACCTCCTGGTGCCTTCTGGGGCTGTCTTGGCCCTTCCCAGTGCCTCCTGGAGCTGTCTTGGCCCTCTCCTGGGGCGCGAATCAGGCCGAATAGAGGCTTCACGAGCTTCACCGGGCGCCAGGGGAATAGACGCTTCAGGCCGAAAAGAGGCTTCACGAGCTTCAACGGGCGTCAGGAGAGCAGAGGCTTCAGGCCGAATAGAGGCGTCACGAGCTTCACCAGGCGCCAGGGGAATAGAGGCTTCAAGCCGAATAGAGGCGTCACGAGCTCCACTGGGCGTCAGGGGAATACAGGCTTCAGGCAGAATAGAGGCTTCACGAGCTTCACCGGGCGTCAAGGGAATAAAGGCTTCAGGCCGAATAGAGGCGTCACGAGCTTCACCAGGCGCCAGGGGAATAGAGGCTTCAGGCCGAATAGAGGCTTCACGAGCTTCAATGGGGGTCAGGAGAACAGAGGCTTCAGGCCGAATAGAGGCGTCACGAGCTTCAATGGGCGTCAAGGGAATAGAGGCTTCAAGCCGAATAGAGGCTTCACGAGCTTCAAAGGGCGTCAGTGGAATAGAGGCTTCAGGCCAAATAGGCGCGTCTAGGGTCGCCACTCCACCAGCGCGTCGCAATTCGTAGGCCGAATAGAGGCGCCACGAGCCGAATGCAACCTTCAGGCCGAATAGAGGCTTCATGCCGAATAGAGGCGTCACGAGCTTCACTGGGCGTCAACGGAATAGAGGCTTCAGGCCGACTAGAGGCGTCACGAGCTTCACCAGGCGCCAGCAGAATAGAGGCGTCACCGCAGCTCCTCGGGGGAATAGCGTCTTCAAATAGCGTCTTCGGCGCCGGCTCGAACGGGGAACCCTTGGGCCAGGCCCCTGTATATATGTATATGAGGGCCGAGGAACTTGAGGGACAGGTCGTCCTGCAACGAGCCCATCCTGCCCACGTCAGGTATCACAGCTCGCTGTCGCAATGCTAAGAAAGGGGCGGCCCGTTTTCTTTGACCCGACCTTCGACCCCATCCGCTGCCCTCACTTCCCTCGGGGGGCTTGAGGAGGCATTTCCCCACTTGAGCTGCGACTGATTGAGCTTGCTGGGGCGGCCACGGCTGACCGGTTCCGGCTTTCGGATCAATATTCGGCGGTCGCCTGTGACGGAGCCCCGGCGGCCGAAATGACGCGTTCCCTCAGATCAGTAGGCCTCCAGGTCAAGAGCCCGGGGCCACTGCGGACCTGGGCGTCGAGAGAGGGCAACTCTGCCACGCTGCCGAGTAAGCACTGCGCCCGCAGGAAACTGGTCGAGTGCCAGGCGGCCTGTCCGGGCAGACGCGTTCCCAATTCCCTGCGAGCTCGTACGCCGTCGAGCGGTGCGAGCTCGGCCTCGCTTTGTGGAGGGCCTTGCGAAAGCTGAGCCCAGCCGACGCTGGAGCAAAAGAGCTTGGCGGTGGCAACGCTCTTGTGCTTCGATCCGCGGGCTGGACTCCGACGCGCCCTGGGACTGGGCCCAGCCGTGCGGGGACCGCTGCGCAGTCCAAGTTGAGGCGTTCGACGGGGCCTCCAGGTCAAGAGCCCTGGGCCACTGCGAGGCGATGCGGCACCACAGGTGCGAGAGGCCACCCGTCATTCGACGGAGCTCGCGTGCTGCGGCGGGAGCCGCGGCGCCGCGCCCCCGCCACTGGCCGTGGGGAGTCATCCCGCGGGAGGGGGTGTCGGTGCCCGAGCCCTCCTCCTCCTCTTCCTCCTCCTCCTGCTCCTCCTCCTCCTCCTCCTCCTCCCTCCTCCTCCTCCCCTCCTCCTCCTCCTCCTCCTCCTCCTCCTCCTCCTCCTCCTCCTCCTCCTCCTCCTCCTCCTCCTGCCTCCTTCCTCCTCCTCCTCCTCCTCCTCCTCCTCCTCCTCTGCTCCTCCTGCCCCTCCTCCTCCTCCTCTCCTCCTCCTCCTCCTCCTCCTCCTCCTCCTGCTCCTCCTATCCTCCTCCTCCCCTCCTCCTCCTCCTCCTCCTCCTTCCTCCTCCTCCTTCCTCCTCCTCCTCCTCCTCCTCCTCCCGCACCCTCCTCCTCCTCCTCCTCCTCCTCCTCCTCCTCCTCCTCCTGCTCCTCCTCCTCCTCCCCTCCTCCTCCTCCTCCTCCTCCTCCTCCTCCTCCTCCTCCTCCTCCTCCCTCCTCCTCCTCCTCCTCCTGCCCCCTCCTCCTCCTCCTCCTCCTCCTCCTCCTCCTCCTCCTCCTCCTCCTCCTCCTCCTCCTCCTCCTCCTCCTCCTCTCCTGCTCCTCCTGCCCCCTCCTCCTCCTCCTCCTCCTCCTCCTCCTCCTCCTCCTCCTCTCCTCTCCTCCTGCTCCCTCCTCCTGCCTCCCGCCTCCTCCTCCTCCTCCTCCTCCTCCTTCTCCTCCTCCTCCTCCTCCTCCTCCTCCTCCTCCTCCTTTTCCTCCTCCTCCTCCCCCTCCTCCTCCTCATCCTCCTCCTCCTCCTCCTCCTCCTCCTCCCCACGAGTTAGGAGCAGGGTTGGACCGGCGGACCGCCGTGGGGGCGCGCCGACGCGCGTGCTGAACAGCATCGCCACAGCCATCCTGCTGCTGCTCCTCCGCCCCACCCGAGCCCCAGCTCCCATCGGGGCGCAGGAGGAGGCCGGCGCCACCACGCTCACAGGGGCCCGGCATCGCTCGGACGTGTGTATTTTCTCCGCGGCGACAGCCATCGAGGGCCATCCTGGACCATCGAGCAAAAAAAGCACGCACGAAACCGAAAAATGCACGGGAAATGGACGTCCGAGCGACGGCGAGCAGGGGGGCCCCCGCCCTCGGGGCTCTGCCGGGCGAGGGGAGGCCAGGCGGCGGTGCCTGGGCCCCGCCTCGGCCCCTTCGGCGCAGCTCCTCCGAGCAGGCCTCGGGGCGGCCTCGCCGGCAGCCCCCCGCGGGCCAGAGGTGCGGGCCGTCTGCTTTCTGGGCGCACGTCGGGCGTGCCCCTCTGCAGGAGGAAGGGGCATCTTGGGAGGGAAACATATCCATGTCCACGGCCTCGCGGGCTGGGCCCCTGGGCCGCGATCCCATGGATACGGGAAGTTGTTCGCCAGATGCTCCGCGCGGAACGTATCTATGCGACCGCGTATCCACGGGATCGCGCCCTGGAATCCAGACCGCGAGGGTGTGGATATGGATATGCTCGCCGCTCATGAGGGCAGGAGCAGTCTGGAGACACAGTCCAGTGGCGATGGCCCGTGCTCGTTTGATTCGTTGTCGATCATGTCTGCAATGTGCGCTGCTGATGCTTGTCTCAAAGAACGCCTGTAGGACGGCATGCCCGGCCTAGTTCGAGGTCGCCCCAGGCCGCGATCTCACGCATTTTTGTGCTAGTGCTTGTGCACACACACAGGATCATTTCGCCTTTGTTCCAAAGCTCAATACTGGAGGCTTAGGCACACTACTGGAGCCTCGTCCGCGCGCCAGCTAAGGGAGGTTATGCTTAGTAAGGTCGCGAGCCACGCGACAGAAGCCGAGTTCGAGAGAGTTCATGCCCATTTGCGAGCATTTTTCTTGTCTGACGAGCTGGCACATGTTGGCCGACCGGTTCCCGTCCGCAGCGCATGTGGATCCACGACGAGGAAATCTTGCAGACCTCGAGGGGTGCGCAGTACTTGTATGATCTACGTCCGCCCCGTCAGATCTGGGGCCACGTTCGCGCGGCGATGTATCGAGGTAAATCCGATGTGAATTCGACGTAAGTCCAACATGAACCCGACGTAGATCCGACGCAAAGTGGGTCTCGAGGTGTCGCGCGTGGCCTCCTGGATGCCCCTCATTAGATCCAGGAGTTGCAGAGAGCCTGCGAAAGGTGGAAGCATGATCCAGAGCCGTCACAGATGTGATGTACAGATTAGTTCTCCGACTGGTGGGGCTCGTGTCTCACTAGGCTCGTTTGTCCGTAAGCCATGCGATTGGGATAGCCCGCTGGAGGTGCAGTGGAGTTATCGATGTGCCTTTCCTGGCTGTTGCCGGTGGAAAAAGAAAATCCAAGGGCGTCACACCAATCTGCTTGCTGCGATGCCCGCCCACCGCTCGGACGCGCAGAGAGAACATTGCATCTTTAGGGACCGCTGGGCCGCAGCTTGATCTGCCTGGGCCGCCTGCGCACACTGTGCACCTCTAGAGAAGAGCTCCACAGAAGGGTCGTGTCCGTCGTCAGGCCTGCTGTTGTTTCGTGCGGAACGGAGAGAATCCCCGACGCAGACAGAACACTGCATCTCTAGGGGCCGCCAGGCCGAAGCTTGACCTTCCTTCATCGCTTGCGTACACTGTGCACCTGTTGGGGAGCTCCAAGGAGAAGCGTTTGTTGGGACGCGGCGGCTCCCAGATGAATGTTGAGTCGACATCATCAAATGCTCTACGTCTGCAGCTGTGGACACTGCACCGAAATATGATGTGCATGATTGAGCTCGAATCCAAGCGTCTCCGCGATAAGATGCGGTCGACCTCCGATGAACGTTGGGCCAGGAGGCCTCTTGAGTGGCACCTGTGGCAACACGTGCATGCCAAGCGGCACGCTGGCTGGCAGCGAAAACGTTGGAGCGACACTTGAGTACGTACACAAGTGTGCAATGCGCGCGCGGCCCGGCGTCATGTTAGGTCGGACTCGTCTGCCCTACGGGCCCTCTCCTCTTTCCTTCACAGAAGTGTCGTGTCCGCCGTCAGTCGCACTGTCGCTACGTGCTGCGGAGCGGAGCCCCGAGCAAAGTCTAAGCGGGCAGTATAGCCGAAACCGGGAGTCATGATGGCCCCTCATCGCCAGGGCACCTTGCATCCTTCGGTTCTGGCCATCCTGAGCACGGCTGGGCACGCACATCCTTGGCTCCCGCGCCGTTCCATATGTTTCGCTTCCTCTGACTCCATCCTTGTCGCTGACTTCGACTGTCATTAAGTGGATCCGTGCCCCCTGCTGCCCGCCCCAGAGACCCCTGGCCCAGTTTCCAATTGCCCGACGAGAGGTGGGGCCTTTGGGAGAGGCTTGACGCCCCCCCCCGTCGCAGGGTTGTGGGGACCATGAAGGAGCTGAATTTCGCCTGCTCGAGGTGCGGGGGAATTGAGCACCTCATTTCCGCATCTCGGGCAAACTGACGTCTGAATGCCAGGCCCCCGCATGCACAGGCCTGCAGTACCGCCGAGCGCTCGAGAAGGGTCCAGCGACAGGCCATACAAAGCTGGCGAGGGATGTACTTTCGTTGAGATATACAGGGTGGAGTTCGCGCGTAGCGCATCGTTGCCACTGTTGGCTCAAGCCATCTGGTTTGGTCCGCGCGCCCGCCCTGCCACGGCAGGGCCGCCGCCGGCGGCCGTGTTGACGCCGACTGCGCTGACCGCTGCCGCCGCCGCGGCACAGCGGCCGCGGCACAGCGGCGGTGCAGCGGCGGTGCGCGGCAGAACCAGATAAAGCCCAGCGGCAGCGGCACAGCGGCGGTCAGCGCACAACCGCGCGCTGGCCGCCGCCGCCGCGCTGCGGTGGGCTCCACCTCCGCCACAAGCGAAGAGTGCTCACGATCGCTGTTCTCCGCTTGGCTCCCGAGCCAGGCGCGGCCCGCACACCCGCGGCGCACGGGCGCGGCACGGCGGAGCCTTGGCGCTGCTCGCACACCGCCCCGGGGGCACGGACGCGGGGTATCTGCGGCCACCTCGTCGGCGCGGCGTCTGCGCCGCGCCAAGGCCGCGGGTTTCCCTGCCCCCGCGCCTCGCACCGCCGCGCGGGCGGCGCCGGCCGCGCTGCAGCCTCTCGTGGCCGTCATGGGGCGCCCTTGGGGGCCTCGGGTGCCACCTTGGGGCCATCTTGGAAGAGCTCGACCAAAGGAAGAGAGCTCCTTAATGAGGAGTCCCCCCTCCAGGGGGCGAACATGTGGCCAAAACCTGTGTACAATCTGTGATTGGGGTCTTCGCGAGACAATGGTCACACCGCGTTCGGGTTAGACTCGGCCGCGGGCCAGCAAAAGATTCCGCGCCAGACCACAGCGCTCGGGGGAGCCCCGTGGGGCCCTCGCCAGAGGTCACTCCGGCGAAGGGTCACTCTTACGTGCAGTCGGCCCAGACATCCGACGTCATGATTGTTGTTTGATCGCAGCATGGCTCCCCAGAGGCGTTGCTGGGGAGAGGTGGCTGGGCGAGCGGCGAGTCGAGGGCTGCACTCACCACGCTTGGCAAGGCAGCCCGCAGCCCTGCGCCGCCCTGCCGGGCGCGCGGCCGCACGGGCGAGGCCCTTCCTCAGAGGGGCGCGCGGGCCAGCAGGCCGGCACGGGGCAGCGCACCGAAGCAAAAGGGCGGGCCCTCTGGGGGGGGGGGGGGAGCGGCAGCGCCCTTGCCGCCCGCAGAGGCAGGCGCTGCCCGCACGCGGCGGCGCGGGCAGTCCCCCCTTGCCGCCTGGCCGTGTGATGGGAGGAGGGCGAGGGTGCGGTGTAAACGCGGTCTGGAGCTCAGCCCAAAGGGGGGGTCCCCAGGACGAGTTCCCTCCCGTTCCTTCTCTTCGTACTCTTCCTGCACGCTGGCCAGGCGTTGACCGAGACGGCTGTGGCGTCAATGTTACCTTCCTCCTCCACCACTCCTCCTCATAAATAACTCCTCCCTGACGCACCCGCAGGCGTGTGGGTAGAGCGGGCCGGGCGTTTCGCTCGATATTCCGTCACCTCATATGATCCCTAAGGTTGAAATTTCAATAGCGCCAAGGATGCAGGGCGGGTGGTTGTCAAAGGTGGTTCCCGCCGCAGGGCCAATCACTTCCGTCGTGCAACCATTCCAAGGGTGGAGGGCGATTCGTTTTCAAAATGTGGCTCTCGCCAGAGCTCAGCGCACATCCGTCTGAAAAGGTTGCAACAGTTTCAAAATTGAAGGCGGTGTCTTTTCGACATGCAGCTCTCGCCTGAGCGCCGCGCACATTCGTTTTCAAACATTGCAGCAGCTTCAAGGATTGAGGGCGGGTCGTTTTCTAAATGTGGTTATCACTTGATATCCGCGCACACTTGACAGCTTCAAGGATGGAAGATAGATCATGTTCAAAATGTGTCTCGCCCGTAGCGCCGCGCACATCCGTTTCAAAAGTTTGCATCAGCTTCAAGGATGGAGGGCGGGTCGTTTAGGACGTGTAGCTCTCGTTTTAGCGCCGCGCACCTTCGTTTCACAAGTGCGCAGCCAGCTTAAGGACTCATAGGGTTGAAGTCCCAGGAATTATGTTCTGGTACGGTTTAGGATATCCAGGACGCAACAGTCACCTCTTAGATCGTAGTGCTTACGTCCCAGGAACGGTGTTCTGGCACGACTTAGGATCACTAGAATGCAACAGTCACGCTGATTCGCGGCATTGAAGTCCCATGACTGGTGTGCTGGCACAGTTCAGGATCTGCACACGGTTGTCATCCAGCGGGGCACTTCCGTCAGCGACCATGAATCTCTGTTGGAGCTTATGAACCGAGAATTGGGTTTATTGCAATGTCGTTGATGATTCTTGGGTTTACATTGGTCCTCGTCCTCCTCCTCCATCTCTTCCTCCTCCTCCCCCCTTTCTTCCCTCCTCCCTCGCATTCCTCCCTCTCCTCCTGCTCCCTCCTCTTCCTCCTCCCACCGAGGCCCAGAAGCTCCTCCGATCCACGCCTTTTTCAAAAATGCCCTAAAGGCCTCCTTCAAGAGGCCCCGAAGCCCTCCAGCTTAGTTTCGAAGCGTCTCCCAGGGGCTTTCAGGGTTCCCACAAGATGAACATACATAGAGTCTTGTAGGAACCTATGAAAAAGGAATTTGGAGGGAGGGTGTCATGCAAAATCGTTGACGCGCCCTAGGTTTACACTGGTTCTCCTCCTCCTCCTCCTCCTCCTCCTCCTCCTCCTCCTCCTCCGCCTCATCTTCCTCCTCTTCCTCCTCATTTCCACTCCTTCCCCCCCCTCCCTCCACACCGTCGTCCTCCTCGACGGCGGCAGCGACGACGACGGCGATCACGACGGCGATCAAGACGACGACGACTACTACTACTACTACTACGACGACGACGACGACGACGACGACGACGACGAAAAAGACGGCCCCGCGAACAGGAGCGCAGAGTCACCACGGTCCAATATGAGGAGGG